>PVIJ01001674.1:148771-188758 GCA_004024925.1 Scalopus aquaticus
CCCCCCCCCCCCCCCCCCCCCCCCCCCCCCCCCCCCCCCCCCCCCCCCCCCCCCCCCCCCCCCCCCCCCCCCCCCCCCCCCCCCCCCCCCCCCCCCCCGCCTGCAGAGCCCAGCAGCGCACACTGAGGCCCCAGCTGGAGCCGCTGCGGGGCTGTGCGGGGCTGTGAGGCCGCGCCCCAGCTTTGAAGCAGAGGGTCCAGCAATCAACCTGGAGGAGGAGGAACAGCAGGAGCACCCGCCAGCTGCCCCAGCTGTGCTACTGTCCAAGTCCTGGCTTCCTCCTTCCGTCTGCCTGAGGTACAGCGTGACCGGGCCCTCCCCTGCTGGTGACAGCGCCTCCTCCTTAAGGCCCTCGAGGCTGTCCCCTAGGCCGCCAGTGTGTGACAAGAGAGCCACATGGGGCGCGAACCTGATGCCACGGAAGCACCTGGCTCACCGTGGGCAAAGGACACGGGCAAGGCAGACGGCAGGGCCGACAGACGCCATCCCTCCTCGTTGGGGTGGGGAAGGAGGGCGAGCTGGGCGTGCTCCTTGGGCACAACTGCATGCGCAGAAGCCAGGCCTGGGGACAGCAGCCGCGGACCCCGCAGGGCACAGAGCGGAGGCTGGCGAGGCCCACCGGCGCACAGACAGTGTCTCGGTGTCTTGGGGGCCCAAACCCTGGCCTCTCCCTCCGCACCCCGCCCATTCCTCCCGCCACCTGCAGTTAAGCAGCTTCCCAGCCCAATTTTTCTCCACTGCCCCTTGCATGCCCTCCCCAAGGCGGACACCCCTCCCCAGGTCTGGAAGCCCCGAGAGTAGCCCTACATCTCTTTCTCCCTTGTCACCCCAACTCTTGCCCTCTGGCCAGAACCGTGCTCCAGGGCTGCAGCTCAGCGAGGCCAGCTGAGGAGACCAAGGCAACCAGCAACACAGCCTGCGTGAAAAGGCTCCCCACAGAAGGGGGCCCCAGAGGGGCTGGCAAGTGCCGACTGAGAGAGGAGGAGGCCCCCGACTTACACAGTGCCCAGGTGAGCAGTGTGGTGTCCGCGCAGCGGGCTTGGGGATCTGCCATGGGGGCGGGGGAGGGGGTAGGTGGCAAAGGTGTGGGGCAGGAACAGGAGAGAGAACTGGGCAGAAAAGGAAGATAAACCAGAAGGGAGGGGCCCCAGGAGCCGCCCGGTCTCCGAGGCCAGGGCAGGGGATGGAGTCTCCAGGATTCTCTGCCAGCCGCAGCCAGGCCAAGCCACTGCCTCACCCTCTGCTGGGGCCAGGTGCCCGAGGCCGCCAAGTCCGGTCCCACCCCTGCCCAGGACCGGTCCAGACTGAGGACCTCAGCAGGAGCCGGGAGCTTCAGGATTCCCAGAGAGGAGCAAACGCTTCCGACAATCATCCTCTCAAGTGCCAGCCGCTGACACCAGGAAGTCATTCCCAGAATCTAATCGACACCCTTCTTCCGCAGCCCTGGGGCGCCGGCGCCGGCTTCCTCTCCCTCAAAGAATGAGCGCCTTCTCCCACCCCTGCCCGCCCGCCCCTGCTCCACCCAGCGGCCGCGCCAGTACCTGCTTCTCGCGGTGGTAGAGGGAGGCCAGCGTGTAGGGCAGGATCTGCAGGGCCGAGAAGGTGAAGCCGGTGAGGGCGGCGGAGGCGGTCACCACGGCCACGCTGCGGGACAGGCACGTGGCGCCGGCGGCCACGGGGAAGGCCGCCACGCTGGCCAGATAGACCGCCCGGGTGCCGAAGCGCTGCACCAGCCGGTCCATGACCAGAGAGAAGAGCAGGGAGATGGCGCACTGCAGGAACAGCCCCAGGCTGCCCATCCGGATTCCTGGAGAGGGAGGGGAGGGTCAGGCCCGAGGGGCAACGCAGCCAGGCAGCGGGGCAGGCCCAGGCACCTACGGCCCGGACACGCCACAGGACAGACCACTCCTGGGCCACTCACACCCGGCCGGGCAGCAGGGGCCGAGGTTCTTCCGCTGACTCCGGGCCGATGACCAAAGCCAGGCTAAGGGCAGGGGAGGGTGTTCCAGGGGCTGCCTGGAGCCTCGGCTCCGGGACAGGAGGGTGGGAGGGAGCACGAGGAGCCCTGCCTGCCTCCAGGAGGCTTGGAAAGTCAGCAGAGCAGACAGGCTGGCCGGGCAGGGCGAGGCTGAGCCTCCACTCTTCCGGCCCCTGACCTCAAACGAGCTGTCCGTCTCCTCTGTCAGTGGCTCGGCTCCAACGCTCTCAAATGAGACCACAGACCAGGCCACTCTGCACCCCTGAGGAGCAACATGTGCGGGGGCAAAGTGAGCCCCTCTTCCTGCTGGAGAAACCGGGCCCAGATGCAAAGCTACCAGCCAGGCACGGGCTGCGGCCTCTCCCTCCGCCTGAACGCAACAGCCCCCCACGCGGGCCCGCCCCGGCTGCTGAGGCCTTACCTTCATCATAGTGTCTCCGGGCCTCAGTGCCAGGCTCGGCCCTGGGCACACCCTGGTACAGCCCCTCGCCCACGAAGTCTGTGTAGAACAGCGTGAAGGTCATGAGCGCCATCCAGCTGCACAGCTCGGCCACAAAGAGTCTGCGCAGGGTGCGAGGCACGCGGCAGCAGAGCTGGTGCAGCCGGGGTAAGAGGGCGCCCAGGTTCCGGAACGCCAGGCGGGCACGGCAGGGGCAGCAGTGGGACAGCGAGGAGGGGCCCGCCAGCCCTTCCACGGGCTCGGCCGGGCCCAGCGCTGCCTCCTCGGTGACAAACAGCGTGGCCGCCATGCACGCGAGGAAGATGAGCGTGAGCAGACCGAAGAGGCACTCCTCCTGGGTGCCCAGGTAGGGGGCCAGGGCACTGGCATCCCAGTCGATGGCGGGCAGGAGGTAGCCCAGGCAGCCCCCGAGGCTGATCATGAAGGCGTAGACAGAGAAGGCCTGGCGACAGTGGTCTGGGTCCCGGAAGAGGTCGGAGAGCAGGGCCTCCAGCGGCGTGAAGCACACCTGGCCGCAGAAGTCCAGCAGCCCCACGCCCAGAATGAGCAGCGCCAGCTCCAGCGGCCTGGTGTCCGGGCACAGCAGCCGCGCCAGCCAGCCGGCTCTCGGGATGAGGAAGAGGCTCAGCAGGACGCCCAGGGACAGGGCCCAGATGAAGGGTCTCCGGCGACCATAGCGCCCACGCCAGTGGTCACTGGCCGAGCCCAGGAGTGGAACCGAGACCAGGCCCAGCACCGGGCCGATGCCTGCAAAAAAGGCGAGTCGGATGAGCCAGGTGCAGGGGCAGGAGCGGGCGCCTTCTCCGCGAGGAGGCTGGAAGTGACTGAGATTGCGCAGAGGCAGCTCCGTGCCAGACACCGGCTGAGCGCTCCACGGGGAGCACGCGCACCTCAGAGCAGGCGCCTCACCCGATTTTAAGATGGGGAAACTGAGGCATGGAGCAACTGGAGAGTGACGCTTGTGCACAGGAGGGTTTCACGAGCACCCTGACCCGAGCCCCCCAAGAGGGCCCTCCTCCCGGGAGGCGCACGATGGCGACCACTTCCTTCTGTGGCCTCCGCAGGGACACCCGGAGTCAGGGGCCCGGCCCCCACTGGGGGGCTAGGAAGAGCCCTGCTGGGAGCCCCGGTTCCACTACTCAGCAGCTGCACAGCTCTGGCTCGTGTCACCTAACTTCCTACAAGCCTCTGTTTCCTTCTCCGCAAAGGGAGCCGCTGAGGGGGCTGTTGCAAGACGGCCTGAGATGACGGACAGAAGTTACAAAGGGCGGGACAAAGGTGAACAGCAATCTCTCCAGCACCTGCTATGGGCCGGGCAACGTGTGGGTGCTGGGGGTACAGGGGTGAGGATGTCCCCGTGCTCTTCCCTGGCCCCTGGGCCCCTCAGCCAGGGTCGCCCTCGCGCCGCGCCCAGGGGCAACAGGCAGCACCTCTCCCTCCCACGGCTCCTGGGCCAGGCGGGCACCCCACTTCCCGGGCAGCATATATTTGGAGCAGGAGGGAAGGAGGATGTGGTGACTCACCCAGCACCATGGTCATGAACTTCTCCTCCACCCCCACTTCCAGCAGCAGGGGCGGCACGTAGGTGATGCCCGCGGCCAGGCACACCTCCAGGCCGAAGGTCAGCAGGTTGACCAGCAGGAGCTGGGCTTTCCGATGCCGCAGCAAGTGGCTCCCCCACAGCCTCTGGACCATGGCGGGCCAGGAGGGGCGGGCTCGCCCGTTCAGGAACTCCAGAACCGCTTCGTCCCAGCCCTGGTCCCAACGCCCGGGCCTCTCCTCACTGCCACCGTCTGCCTGGGACTCGGCCAGGCGCCCATTTCCGCCAGCCGGGCGTGCAGGTGCAGCTTCTCAGCCCATGCTGCACACAGCTGCCGCAGGCGCCGGTGGGGACAGGTCACTCGGCTCCTACAGGGTGGGGACAATCAAGCAGTGTTAAGCCCTGGGAAGGGCTCCAGGATTTGCTCTGAGTTATCTGAATCCTGTTCACTCCCAGGCTGACGGTGTGGCCCAGCCTCCAAGGTGCCATCGCCACTGCCCAATCAGGAAATGCGTGTTAGTATTAGCCTAAGGCTGACACAAAAAGGTAAATATGAGTTTGAAGACTCAGCACACTCCGGAACCTAACTGAAGTTGGTTAATCTGTTTTAAAATATGTCTGCGATTGTTCTCGTGAGGAGAAAAAAAAAAAATCAAGCCCACCGAGTCCTCAGTTCCCCCGTCCTGTTATCAAGGTGCCCTGGAGACCCCTTGCCAGCCTGGTTTGTTTGCTTTTCCGCGCCCAGTTCCCAAAGCTGAGCCGTTCAGTGGCCCCTGTGAAGAGTAACACTTCCTTTTCTGCACGGCCTGGCCCAGCCTGCTGCACCGCAGCTCCCACCCCCAGGGATGAGGTCTGGGGACAGGAAAGGGAGAAGCTGCGGCTTGTTGGGTCCGGGTTTGACCTGTCACTGAAACCACAGAGAGTTCGCCCGAAGAACCTGGGCCTGGAAACCTCTCCCTCGAGCTTCTCCCGGTGTCGACACTCACGGGAAGAAACGTGTCACCCGGGGTCCCCCTGACCCCCCCCGGGTCCCAGTCTCATGCACGAAACCGCACCACCTGGCAGTGAGGGCAATGCTGCCAGTGACCCCCCCGGAGCTGGGAGGAAGCCCCCCGCTTCCCTTCCCAGGCAGCCCCTCTCAGCTCCTCAGAGCTGCCCCAAAGCCTTTCCTGCTAGTCCTGTGCACAGAGACCGCAACGGGGGGCGAGGGGGACGGCCTTGAGCCCCATCCCAGGCAGGTGGCCTGCAGGTCTTGCTTCCTGACAACTGCACCCACTGCAGCCTGCTGTTCAGAAATGACCACAAAAGCGGGAAAAGCAGGTAACCAGGAAGAGGAGGTGCAGCAGGTGTGCCTTGGGGAGAAAAGGTGAGATCTCCCCAACTGTCACTGACCTCGAAGAGGCCGGCTAGGGAGAGGCCTTCTCGTGGCTTGGGTACCTCCCTCACCCCACTTGATTTTACCCTGCAATGCTGGTGAAGAGCAGACACCCCTGGGCCTAGGGCCTGGCTCCAGCCGCCTCCCTACCCAAGAGCCTTCCCGGCACACCCCAGCCTCGCTCACTCACAACGCCATGCTCGCACCTCACAGTCGGCACCGAGCCTCACTCATCTCCCCGGCCTGGTGCGTGGCAAGCTTGCCAAAGGTGCCCTGCAGTGCGCTGTGAAGAAGCCAGAAGACCACCGATCCTGGGGAGGATGTGCCCACACAAAATGCCTCTGGGCTTCACACTGTACCCCAGGAAGGGGCTGCAGAAAAGCTGGGCAACCAGCAGTGTCCTCCCCAAATTTCTGCTGATTCAAACCATCCATTTTGCGAAGGGGACGGATTCTGATGGGGCTTCCGGGGACAAGTGTCAAACAAGTGCCCACGCTGCTTAGCCGGACAGCTGTGGGTTCAGCTTTGAGAAGACTCCTCCACGGCCACTGGCCCCAGGAGGAAAGCAGGGGTCGCATGGACAAGCGGTTGTGCTATCCAGTCTGGAGAGGGGAGTCCTCATTCAAGAAGCTTCCGACCCGTTCCGTCCCCACCCGCAGCCTGGGAGGCTTTGCCCACTCACCTGCCTGTACTTTGTCAGACCGGGCCTCACCCGCACCTGCCCCACACCTGGTTTAAAAGAAACTGCAGTTCTCTGCAACCGTTAAATCACCCACCTGCATCCCATTCCTCCCTTAATCCAGCTCCTCATCCCAGGATGAGTAGGACCCTCCTCAGCCCACAAGGGAGAGAGGCAAAAAAAGGCAGCAGAGAAGAATTCCCTCCATCCTCTTTGCCAAGTAGTCAGGGCTGGGAAGGGGAAGAATTCACTAGAAGGAACAGGGTAGGAAGCAGGCAGGCCCAGCCCAGCTCTGCACCCCTCTGTTCTTAGGTTGCTGAGCCCGTCCTCCCTCTTTGGACTTCTCCTGTGCCCAGAGGTCCAGGGTACTCTTGCGACCCCCAGACATATTCCTCCAGCCCCAAATTGCCTGAGGAATACAAGCCCACGGGAGGACTGTTTCCTTCCCATCCCCCCCAACCTCCCCCCTACCCCAGGTTCCAAGAGTGGAGGCGACACGGTGGACTACACAGCACCCACTCCAGCCACCCCCACCCCCACCCACCCCCAGGCCCTTCTCAACCTGCGCAGAGACACCCAGGCCCTGTGAGGTTTGCTGGCTCAGAGAGGTGGGGGAGCAAGAATTGGTTCAGCTGCCACTCCTCTCCGAACCCCAGGCCGCACTGCTTGCCAAAGCCTGAAAGTGATAGATCCCTGTTGGGCCCCCTAGTTTGGGGGGCTCCCTATCCTCCTCAGGGATGCAGGGAAATGGGGTCTAATTCTCCCCTATCCCCTCCAGCCCCAGAGCGCTTCTGACCCAAATGCCCTTGCCCCACTGCTCCTGGAGCACTCTCCCTGTCTGGCAAACAGAAAATCAACCAGAGTCAGCCTCCAAGTGCTCACCTGGTGGGGAGGTGGCAGGAAGAGGAGGGAAGTGGAGGTACCGAAAGGGGAAAGGAAAGGCTGCCTTCTAAAAGGACAGGTCCCTCTCATGTTCAGCCTTTGAGGGGGGCCCACGAGACAGCTGGAGGAAATCCAAGCCCGCGGAGGCCTCTGGGAGCTGTCTCTGCCCCTCTCCTCCCTAGGGGAGCAGAACCCATGCCCAGAGAGGACAAGGGCCTGGGCAAGTGGGAGACCCTGGAGGCTACCTGTCTAGCTCCGATACCAGTGCCACACTTGGCACCCCCAGAGCATGCCGCCCTAGTTTGAAAAAGGACCTAGGAGGTGTTTATCCAAAGCAGAGTGGGGTGACGGGTGTAAGACACAGGAAAGACCTAAGTGTGCCCACCAAGAAAGCCCAGCAGATCCCGTGAGGGCTCAAAGGTGGTGAGTGGACCCCACAAACCCTCCGGGCTGGAATGCCCACTTCTGGCTCCCTTGCCCCATTCCAGATTAGGTCCCAAGCCGGCAGCGGGTATGGGGAAATGAAACAGTAACAGAAACAAACTTGGCCTGAACTTTCTCCAAAATTCAAAAGACAGAGTGGAGGAGGCGAGGAAAGGCCACGGAGCCCACTCCCAGCAGCTCCCTTGGGGAAGGGAGGGTCAGAGTGAGGGATAAAGAGGCCTTTGAGGGCTTTCAAAGGGGCTCCTGCCACCCCGCATGGCTGAGGTGGAGCTGGGGGGAGCAGACTCCCTCTGCTGACAGGCAGAGGCCAGAGGGAGCCGGGCTGGGGGCAGCCCCGCCGGCCAGTGTCAGGCAGCAATTCTATGGCCTCTTTATGCAGGCCAGCGCCCCGCACCCGCCCAGGCACATCAAACGGCCACAGCCCCCACCCTGACCCAGCCGGCGGGGACCCGGCTGTCCCCGCTCCACACTCACAAAGGCGGCTGCTTTCTCACACGCTCCTCTCCTCAGAGCCCAGCACGCTCCTCTGCTCTCTACCGGCAGCCCCTCCCGCCGCCGGCCCCTCCCAAAGAAGAAGGAAACTGGGGACGGGGAGGCTCACCACGTGGAATAATGACTCAGCTCCAGGCTGGTCTCCCCAACACACACCCCACTGGAGGCTGGCCACCCCAGGGCAGGGCTGCCGGTGGGGAGCAACCCACAGGGACCTGGGGGAATCCCCCTTTCTCCAAACTGGGCTGGACCCCAGAATCTCATTCCAAGTTGAACTCTTGCAGGTCCTCTAGGAGGAGAAAAGTCTGGAGCTCACCAGCCAGGCCACCCACGGCCGTGCCTCATCCCAGGACCAGCCTCCTTGACCTTACCTAGTGAAACCCAGCACACTGAACTCCCCATGGGAGCTCTGGCTCCACGGAATTCCACAGGAGCCTTGGACCCCAGGGAAGAGGCTGCCCTGGCCAGCCAGAGACTTGCCATGAGCACGCCTGTGAGGCGGGTAGTGCCCCTGAGGACAGGGCCCTGGGCAGCAGGAAAGCCGGCCTGGGCTGCTGGGAGCGTACCTGGGACAGGCCTGCTGGGCCTTCCAAACTTAGCAGGCTTTGCTTCTCTGGGCTCACATACTCCGCGGGAAGCAAGGGTCTGTTTTGTCCACTCCCACCCTACAGAGGCAACAGTGCTTTGCACAAAGGGTGGTGCCCAGACCTCACAGGGCGCCCACAGATACCTGAGAACACACTCAGACGGCAGCCTCCGCGCCTCCAGGAAATCCAGAGAACAGGGCCGGGCAGTGGGGAGAGGACCCCACCCAGCCCCAGGCATGCGCCCCAGCTCCTGCCTCTCAGGGCCCAGAGGCCAGGGATTTAGAGTTCGCCCTGCTGGGCAGCCTTTTCTTCGCTGGGACTGGAAGCCTTCTGCTTAGCAGCTTGTCAGAGAGAGTGAGGGGGCTGAGGGCTGGGACACAAAGGGGGATTAGGGAGAAACCTCTCGGCCTGCAGAGTAATCCATCAAACCCTCTCCCGCTGCCAGCCCCGGGCCCTTCCCACTCAATTCCCCTTCCAGCTGCTGCGCCCCCCACTCCCTCCAGCTCCTGAGTCCTGTCACATCGGGCAGCAAAGAGAATCCCAGGCCCTGGGGGGGCAGAGGGGGCACACCACAGACACTGGGAAAAGGGCAACAGCTCCCCCCCCACTGGCCCCCAATGTGTGAAAACCCAACAGGTGGCAGTGGCCTGGAGGAGAGTGGCTTTTGTTGCCCGGTCTGAGAGCCTCGAGCCGACTTCTGAATGGAAACAAATGCGAGGCTGCTGGGGGAGGGGGACAGCAGCAGTCCCTGGACTGGGCGGAGCTCTTGCTCCCCTCTCCAACGCAGTGACAGGGGCTGGGGCTGGCCTGACCCTTCCCTTGGCCAGCCTAAGCCCAAGCACCCTCCTCAGGGTCCCTGGCAACCCCAGGGCACCTGACTCCAGGTACCTGGACCTTCCAAACGGACCTCCTTCCGATAACAGCTGTGACCCAAGGTCACATGGGTCACCCTGACCAAGCGCCCTCCAAACCAAGACAATGAGTACTCCCCAACCTACCCCCAGGGGGCAAGGCCTCCAAGTCTGGACATCCCTGAGCCCCAGATTCTGCAGGGAGACGTGCGAGCCAACTGCACTCCTTGCTGCCACTGCATGGCCTTGTTAACTGACCTCCGCAGCCTCAGTTTCCTCGTATGCAATCAGCAGTAGCAGTTAACACTGCGGGCCGCTGGACACCAGGCACCCTTCCTGGTACTTCCATCTTCCACCCACTTGTCAGGCAGGGAAACGGAGACTAGCAAAGCCGCCTTGACAGAGTGAGTTTGAGAGAAAGTGTGTAGAAATCCCCGCGGTCCCCTCTTCAGTTGTCTCAGTAGAGAAACCTGCGGAAGGGCACCTCAGCTTAGGCCAAGGTGAGGGTCAGGCCAGCCCCAGAGCCCCTGTCACTCCACCAGAGGGGCCGGGGGGATATCAGAAACCACTCAAGGACCCCAGCGAGACCACAGACAACCAGGCCTTTTTCCTCGGCTTCCATTCCCCTCTCCCCCCAGGCCACCAGCAATGGCACCAGCACCTGGGTCAGCCCCCAAAGCAAGGAATGCCAAGAATGCAAATGCCGCCCCAGCCCCAGGTGCTGGCCCCAACAGGTGAGGAGAGGTCACCTCAACAGACCTGCCAGTGTCAGCGCTGCGGAGGGACAGGGAAGGGGGAACAAACATCCTCGGCGGGAGGCGGGTAGTCCCCATCCACAGAGACCCTCACACTGGCTGACACCTACCTGTCCGCAGGTGTCCGGCATGTGCTGAGTATTGACAAAGCTTCTCTCTAATTCATGCCACTGGCATGATCCCACAGAGTAGGTAATTTATAGAGTCATTTCACAAGGAAGGAAACCAAGTCTTAGAGAAATTCATTAACATGCCCAAGTTGCACAGATAAAAAGGGCTGAATGGAAAATTCA
Source organism: Scalopus aquaticus (assembly GCA_004024925.1). Classification (NCBI taxonomy): domain Eukaryota; kingdom Metazoa; phylum Chordata; class Mammalia; order Eulipotyphla; family Talpidae; genus Scalopus; species Scalopus aquaticus. The sequence continues at coordinate 159,108 of PVIJ01001674.1, forward strand.
AACCATTCAAAAATTCTGGAAAGTGCTCGGAACTGAATGCCAGAAAAGCGTGAATTCAGTTTCGGCAACTCTTGCAGCTCCGCCACAGGCCACCCCACCTCTGTGGCGCTTGGATTGTAGAAAGCAATGATGACGACCTGTGGTGACTTCACGCCCTCCCCGTGCCCTGGGTAGGGTGCTCCCCACACCCCAGGTAGGGGGCTCCCCATGGACATGTGCCCCCCCAGGGCTCACTGACAGGGCCCAGGGCTGGGTTGGGGGTGGGGCTTTTCACAAGCCTCCACCAACAGACCAGGGCAAGCAGCTGGTGAGGGGCTCCCAGCTGTGCTCCCCCAGCCTTCACCTGCCCCAATACTGCCCAAGCTGCCCCCTGAAACTAAGCCAAGTGGCCAAGACTTCTGGGAGCAGAACCCCTTCTTCTGAGTCCCTCCCAGAGTCAGAATCTTTCTGGAAGAAATTAGTAACCAAATTTTTCTCTGCTTGGGCACAATAAATGCTTCCCTTCAAGGTAGGGGGGCAGGACCAAGGAAGTCTGGGTCTCCACAAGGGAAGAGGAACGTGGGGGGAGACAACTCCAGGCCACAGGGAAATTCCCCTTCTCTCCTCCCTTGTCTCCTACGGGTCCTGCAAAGTGAAACCTGACCTCCTCCCTGCTGGTGAACTTGAACTTTTGAGTCAGCCAGACCAGGGAGCTCTCCCCATCCATGTCCAGCCAACCCTTGTTCCTTCCCCGCAGCCAGGCCTCTCGGAAGGTGAGGTAGGCAGGGAAAAGGTCAGGGAGATCTGGGCAGAGACGAAGGAGCTGAGTCCTGCACTGGGAGTCAACAGGGAACTGCCCTTGCCTCTGGGACCCCAAATTCTGTGGTCCCCAAGATCCCCAGGTCCCGGGCCTGTGACCAACCCCATTTATCAGCAGAGGGCTCTGGCCAGTGGAAATGCATTCTCTAAACGTCACCCCAGGAGCATGGGGAGGGAGGACTCTGAAAGGGACTCTATTCGAGAGCCCGGTCTGTGCCCTTGGAGGAAGCATGCCTCAGTGCGTGCAACCTAACCTCCCCCAGAGGAATGCCAAAGTGTACTAAAACCCACCCAACTAGCCAGCCAGGCTCACTGAGCCCCAATTAATGCACCACAGTGAAGGTGTCGGGAGCAGAAACTATAGTGACTGCAGCCCCTTCAGCAAAAGGGAGAAAATGCAATCAGAGGCCATGAGGTGGTACAGGTGAGACACACACCCCTGGTGGGGACCCACGGGGTGATGCACGGCCAGTCCTTTTGGGGCTTCCTGGAAGAGGTGGGCACGGCGGCCTGGAAGACAAGACGGCAGGTGCTGTGCAAAGGCGGGTAAATGTCTGCAAAACACAGCCAGTGGGGCCTGGGGTCTCCTCACACCCATTTCTCCTTCTGGGCCCCCCGCACCCCAGTGAGGTGTGGTGGAAAGAAGACCCTAAATTATGGGGTTGGTTTTGCTTGAATATCTGGGCCCAAAATGGGGAAATCATCAGCAGAGGGGCTGTTTTTGCTCCTAAAGTAGTTCGTGCCTAGCTACACACACCCCCAACACCTCTCCCTCCCTTCGGCAGGTCCCTCTCAAGGCCCACTGTCCTGTAGAGCTTCCTGGGCTCCTGGCGTCCTCCTGGTGCCCTCCAAGTTGGCTTTGGCCCTGGTGCCCCAGCCTCCAGCTGGCAATCCTCACCACCCCCCACCCCCCGCCCCACACCACACCAGACGCCCTCAGCTCCTGGGAAGCAGACCCTGAGAAGGGGGCGCTTGGCAGAAGGCCTCACCAAACCTGAGGCGGGACTCGGGTGTGTGAGGGTGTGTGATCAGTCATTTGACCAGGGTCACCGCAGGGTGCTCAGCTTTCTGGCAGGGAGCCAAGAGTGGGACATAAGATAGCTACATCCCTAGGGATGGGCACGGAGCTCCCAGGACGAACACTGTTTGCCAGCTCAAAGTACGCTGGCGATAAGAGGGGAAGAGGTGTGCAGAGAACACCAGGGAAAGGGCCTGCTGTCCAGCCTGGGTGCTCCATGGGGCACCCATCTGGCTGGGCACTCAGTCTGGCCTGAGTGTGACCGGGAGCCTGCAGGCTAAGGGACCAGGGGCTGGTCCCAACCCCCAGACCCCAAGGAGAGTGAGCCGCAGAATTCACAGAGAGGGGAAGGGCACAACACGTCCTGAGCAGCTGGTCTATGCCGGCTCACCTGTCTCCTTCAGCCCTCCTGTCCCCTCGAGATCCACTTTACAGACACAGAAACCAAGGCCACAGGTAAGGCAGGCCCGTCTCCAACAGCAGAAGCAAAGAAGCCCCACAAATCATCCCAGGTCAGTGGCAAACTGTGGGCTTCTCCCCAGGGAGGTGGAGACACAGCCCACGCAGCAGAGGAGAGGACTCAATAGGAAGCGCTGGCCAGACAGCAAGACCATCCCGTGACGGCTCTGCCACCAGCCCAGCCCCCAAGCAGGGACACTTAATACACAGGACAAAGCCCCACACTGGTGCTATTGCTGGGAGTCAAGTGGCATCAGCGTCGAGGCACTGGGCCTGGTACCAACTGGTCCAGCTTCTGCCCTCGCTGTCCGCTCACAGGGCCACTGACTGTCCAGAGAAAGAAAAGCCGGGGTTTCTTCCCGAGGCCAGAAAGCAGTGCAAGGGACCCCAAAGACAAAGGAGGGAACACAGGGCAGACCCCCAAATTCAGAGCACTCCCCCTTCCTTTCATGTGGTTTCCCTAAAGATAACAAGGGCCTTTCCGCACAGGAGGCACTTAGACCGCCCCTCTCGGGGCATCTATTCACCGCTGTCCCCTCAAGGTCCCCACTTTGCACTAGGGCAGGGCTTTCTGGATCGATGAAAAACAAGTCCACACAGGAGGGGCAGGGGAGAGCCAGATCTTCGCCCTGGACTACAAGTTCCACTGCTGATGTGTTGGTCACAGTTTCTTATGGGGATATACGGTCGAGTCCCCGGGCGAAGAAACTCTGGTTTCTAAGTGTGAGCTACAGTGACTGTCTCCATTGTCACCAAATCATAGCAGCTGATACTTATCAAGCTCTCTTTACATACAGCTGCTGTGCTGGGCTTCACCTACCTCAGCGTGTTTAATCCTTACAGCGCTGCGAGGTGGTGCAGTGCCCTCATTCTGCAGGGGAAGTCAGGGTACCCACAGGTGGGGGAATTTCTGCCAAGAGAAAATGGAACTCAAATCCCAGCCACAGGGTGCTAGCCCAGCCCTTCCACTGACCCCCAGCAGTAGGAGACCTTGCTCCCAAAGAAACAAGACCTATAGCAAAGGCTTTTCTTTCTCAGGGCGGAATCCAAGAATAGAGTCCTGGCCTGGATACTGCTGACCCCTGGGTCACAGGTGAGAGGTCACAGGTCCGGCAGATACAGTCACTGCCAGCTAACACTTATTGAGCGTTTACTATGTATCCAGCACAGTCCCATATACATGATTTACTAAAGCTAACTTTTATCTCATATATTACATATAATTATACAGTCATAAATATTTATAGTTGTTACATTTCTTTCTTAATAAGTAACAAAGCCAGAGAGTAGGTGTGACCATCAGCATCATCAGCCCCACTGCAACCAGAAATACTGAGGCTAAAGAACAGCTACTGGAGCAGCCAAGATAGAAACCCTGCCTCTGACGGTCTGGGTTCTCATCACAGTGTCCTGATACAGGGCATAGGGCCCAGATGAGTGCTTTAACTCACTTTCAGAGTCCCCGCCACCGCAGCCTCTGCCTTCTCCCTCCAGGGCCTGGCCATGCCTCTGCCACCAGCAGCCCCTGCTCCTCTTCCTCCGCCTCCAGGACAACCCAGGGGGGGCCGGGGGTGTTCACCAGACACCACATGAGCACATGGGAAAACTCCCCCACACACACTCCACCCCATCAAATTGGGGCCTGTAAGTCCACAGCTGTATTTTTGTCTCCAGACTCACCCTGCTGACTCAAGCTCCATTTTCTGAGCCCTTTTAGAACCTCGTCCTGGAGTCCAGGACAGGCCGGGGGAGGAGATAAGGGAGGGACGAGGGGCTGGGAGCCATCCCACAAAGGGGGCTGTGACCTCAAGTCACATCCCACTCACTCCCTGGGAGAACAGCTACTGGTTTCCTGGGGCTGCCATCCAGCCTACACCCCTGGCTCTCTTCTCCCCACCCCCACACGCCAGCCTGTTCCCGGGCCTCAGGCAGGTGAGTCCACAGCAGGCTGCCCACGATGAAGGAGACCTGCTCCCGCCTGCATGAGGCCGGCAGCCTCAGCGCCCAGGGCCTCACCCTAAGCCACACTTTCAGGAGCTAAACTAGGGTCACTGGGGCCCTGCCCACTGGCCATGAGCTGCCAGGGACCCCAGGGCAGCAACACAACAGTTGGGCTACTCCTAGTCCACTTTCCACTGGGCCTGGGTCTGTGTAACAGCTGAAGGGCAAATTCAGGGATGACCATGCCAAACCCTTCCCTACCCCCAACTCTGGTTCCTGGTAAAAGAGGAAGCAACAATGGGGTGGCTGTGAGGAGGGGAAAAGCTGAGCAGGTCAGCAGTGCCCGTCAGGAAGATGGAAGCTGATTCAGAGGTCAAGGGCAAGAGCCACTCACAGGGCTGCAGAGCCTGAGGGCCCTGGGAGGAGTGACCATTCAGCTCCCTGGAGCTTCTCCAGCAGGTCCCGGGCAAGCTGTACCGGATGCCCAGGTACCATCTCATCACACCTGTTTGCTCCTCTCAGCGAGTATCACTGGTCCCACCTGAGCCCTGGGAGGCGAGGGGCAAGCTCGGCCTCTCTTTTCCTCCTGCTCTCAGGGGTAACTGAGAAGGGGGCACTGGAGCGCAGGCACAAGCGTGCACACGCACATTCGCACTCACTCCAGGCTTCACACCCTGAGCGTACACTCAGAGCCTCGCCCCAAGAATAAAGTCCCAAGGGGTCGGTCACCTTTCCCTCCCTGAGCGATGCCCCCCTTCGCGAGCAGTGTGGCCCAAGCCTGAGGACCCCTGGGCGTCTCGGCCGCCAGCCCCTTTCCCGGCTCCCAAGTGCGCGCCGCGGTGACTCATCCTGCTCCTTTCCGGTGAAGCCCAGACAAGGGAAGAAAATAAATGCAACTTTCCAAAGAAAACTCTGCCGCGGGAGGTTGCAACTGGAGCGAGCGGCTGCTCGGCCGCCGCTGGCCCGGCCCGGGGCTCAGCGCAGGGGCCGCTCCCGCCCACCCCGCCGCCCGGCCTGGGACGCCGGGACCCGGGCGCCTCGAGTCCAGCCTGCCCTCTGCGGAAGAAAGCACAGCTCGGCGGGGACCCCAGCGGGCGCCCGGCACTCCGCAGCCCGACCGCCGCAGAGCTTGGGGGAGGGGGCACCCCGGGGCGGCCCCGCCAGCTCCCCCGGGGCTCGTGCAGGGCTCCTGCCGCCACGGAGCGGCCCCGTCCCGCGGGGCGCCAACACGAGACCCCGCAGAGTCCCACCGCGCAGTGCCCCTCCCTTTCCCGCGCCCCGACCCTCTCCCTTGGGAGAAGAGGGGGCGCGAGCCTACCTGGCCGAGGCGTGCGGCTGTCACTCCGGGCCGGCGCGTGCGGGCTCGTCCCCCCGCACCCCACGCGTGCCAGCCGGCGGCTTTTAAATCTCCAGGTTACTCCGCGGGGGGAGAGAGCATGCGCGCTAGGACAGCCAGAGGGGGGCGGGGCGAGCGGGACGGAGGTGGGGGGTGCCGGGAGGGGGTCTGCCGGGGTGGGGCTGGCACCTAGGGGAGGGCCCGGGAGGTCTCGGGGCTGGCTTTGTAGCCGACCGCGCCGGCAGCCCCCGCGTGGCCCCGACGGCCCTGTCATTACCTAGGCCGTGACCGCCCCCTCGCCGCCGCCACCAAAACATTTAGGTAAAAGCTCCCCGGGCCCGCGGGCACCTCCCCTCCCCGGAGCCGGCGGGCGACCATTACCCGCGTGCTGTTCTGGCCGCCCTCTGTCCCCGGGGAGCAGCACCCCACCCCGCCAGGGCTGGCCCTTGAAAGGCGACGGCGCCCTCTCCAGAGTTACTCTTTTCCGAGGCAGAAACATCTCCCTTCTAGCTAACTCAGCCCCTCCTCCTGAAGTTAAAAGCCGAATTCCATTTTTTTTCCTCCGTGAGGTGTGTATGGCACAGGAGGGGTGATTCGTTGGCACTAAAATGGTCCCTTTGTCAGCCCTTGAGCAAGGTCCCAACAAGACTTCCAAAGCCCTTGAGGAGAATGGTAATGCAGGTGGGAGGTCCGGCTGGGGGTGGGGGAGCGTTGTGTCTGCTTTCCTCCTGGGAGCCCTGTCTGCATGGAGGAAACCCCACCAGGGGATTGTGGGCTTGATGCCAGAAGACCCAGGAAAAAGCCTTTGGAGAGGAAGACTAGTTGTGGGAGCCCTGCCACCGGCTGGGGTGCTCAGGAGCGAGCACCTTCACGTTCTGGGCCTCTGTAAAAATAGGAGTTCACCAGATGATTGCCAAGCTGGGAGGAAGAGAAGAAAGGAAAATAGAGAAAAAATGAGGGTGCCCTCGAGGTTCTGGGAAAGAGGGTGGGTGCAGGAGAGAGCAGAGAAGAGGAACATCAAGAATCTGCCTTCTGAGTAAACAAGTTTCACTGGAAAACTGTCTCAGCATTGTCTCCAGAGCAGGTCACCCCCCAGGAACCTGACAGCTTGCCCAGGCCTTCTGCCTACGGGTTTGTGGTTAGCAGAGGCCTGGGTTCCTGAGCCCAAGTCCCCTGGACCCCAGAGAAGAGGGCAGGAGTCAAAGGGAATTCCAGGTCAGCTGGAAATTTACAGAGCCAGAGCAGAATGGCCCATGGTATTTTCCAGGCTGGGGGAAAGAGCCCAGAGACAGAGGGAGTTGTCCCACCTTGGAAGAGTGGGAGTCCCCTCTCCCCCTGAATTTTTGCCAGGGCCTTCATACCTTATGCCTTGTGACATGGGAAGTGCTCGGGGGCAGGAAAGGGGCAGTGAGCGGACAGCATGATGTGAGATCCTGGACTCCACCCAGAGCCTTGGCCACCAGGTAAGTGCCAAGTCACACACCCCCCATGCAGGTGGCCATTTTTACCAGGCTAGGTGGGTGCATTCTGCAGACCCTCTGCTGACCAAATGCCCATCCCCCTTTTTCTGCTGATGTAAAGCCTCCTGTGGCAATAATAACAAGAATACTAGGTAACTGTTAAAGGCTGTGCCAGGCACTTGTCTAAGTGATTTCCTGTATTAACTCAGTCTTTCTGACAACTCAAGGGATGGTATCATTTTCAGATGGAGAAACTAAGGCAGTCCCTCAGATCAGTCAAAACACACACACACACACACACACACACACACACACACACACACACGACTTCGTGCTCCAGACATAGGCAGAGGCAACAATCATCATCCAGCCTGGCTGTGACTTCAGAGCCTCAGAGAGAATCTTTACACCCATACTACTCCCCATCATGCTGGGGTGTTCCAGGCAAGTAATAGCTTCTCTGGGTCTCAGTTTCCCACTAAGTGGGCTAGAGAAAGTCCCCATGTCCCTTCCCTTTACTCCCTTCCCCTCCCCCACTAGATGCGCACACACCCTTCTCCCTAGCCACTTCCCATTTATAGGAAATGGGGGATGACGTTAGAAGCAAGGCCATCCTTGGGGAACTGCTAATAGTCTGACTGGATATTGGAGAAACCAAAGATGGTGGCAAAAATGCATTAGCAGCCTCTGCTCCACCCCCCCCCCACAGCCCCTTCCCATTATCCCTGTGCTCAGAGCAAGCACTGTCCTCTTTCCAGAGAGCTGAGATTCCAAGCTGCAGCTGGTTAGCCCGAGAAGCCACAAAGGACCGGGAGTTCCCTGGGTGTCCCCACCCTCTCACCTTCTCTACCATGCGAAGACCATGGTCCCCTTCGAGGGCTCATGCCGTGGGCCTCAGGATGAGGGCTGAATGGTCTCTTTAAGTATAAAGGCCACCAACAGGACTGGCTGTGGAATGGAAGCAGTAGGGGTGGGTCTCCTGCACACAGTAATCCACTTCTGGGGTTTCCCATGGTCAAATAATCAGGGATCCATATATCAGAATAGGTACGAGATGTTCATGCCACCACTCTTTATACTGGTGAAAAAATTAAAAGCAGTTTAAATGTAGAATAATAAGCTGTTGGCTAAGCAAATGATGGTAAATCCATACAATGAAACATTATGCTGCCATTAAAAATTACAATAAGGGGGCCTCCCTGGTGGCACAGGGGATAAAGTCTCAACACTATCAAACTATCACCAGCCACTACAGCAGGAGTTTGATCCCCATCAGGGAGCTGACCACATGGTGCAGCAGATCTCAGCAGATTGCTGCTCCCCTCAGCAGTGTATTTCAGTCAATCCTCTTGTTCTGCACCCCACTCTGTCTCTGGTGAATCCTCTCACCCCTACCCCCCGCACCTCTGGCTTACACCTCAGTTCTTATATGCATAAATAAATAAAAATAAATCTTTAAAAAAATTACAAGGGCTTTGATTGGGAAAATGTTTATTGTGTAGTACCAGTGGAAACAGCGAACTACAAAATGGCATGCACAATGGATATGTCAATACATGTTTTTAAAATTAGATACTATACTATTCCAACATGGCATATTGAATTGGGTCCTGGAACAGAAAAAGAACATAAGTGGTGGAACACGAATCAAGTCTGCGGTTTTGTAAATAGTACTCCACCGGGGTTGATTTCTTAGTTTTGATCACTGTTCTGCGGTTATGTTAACATCTGGGGAAAGTGGTTCACAGTTATACACGTACCCTGTGTTAGTCCTTGCAATTTTTCTATGAATCTAGAACTATTTCAAAATTAAAAAATATTTAAAAATTAGATCTATATCTATGGAGAAGAAATGTCAAGAAAGATATAACCAAAAGGTGAGTGAAGGAAAGGGTGATTTTTACTTGGGTGGGAGAAGGAAGGTGGCTAACTACTTTTTTTCTAGCTTCAGATTTTCTTTCTTTCTTTTTTTTTTAGGATTTATTTATTTATGCATACAAGAACTGGGGTGTAGGGCAGAGGTGTGGGGTGGTGAGAGGATTCACCAGAGACAGAGTAGGGAGCAGAACAGGCAGATCCACTGAAGTACACTGCTGAGGGGAGCAGCGGGAGAGGCAGGAGAGGTCTGCTGCACCATGTGAGTCAGCTCTCTGGCTGGGGATCGAACTTGTGCTGCAGTGGCTGCGGACAGCTTCATAGTGTGAGACTCAACCCGCTGCGCCACCAGGGAGGCCCCTAGCTCCAGATTTTCTATATGGATCATAAAGTGTTCTTGTAAATGGAAAAAAAAGAATAAAAATTTTAAAGGGGGAAGGGCAAAGGAACAGGAAGGAAGCAGAGAGAAAGAGGGACGGGAAATCACCCTGGCATGCCCCCAAGGGTGAACTCCCACATCCCATTCCTGTTCAAAGGTCCTGATACCAGGTGAGGGGGGCAATGGGGTTGAATCAGGGTCCTGAGCAGAACCACCCCTTGTGGCCTTCTTACCTGAGAGGTTTAGAAAGGTTTAGATGAAGAAACAAGATGACAGAGTTTGAGAAGGGTAAAGAGACTTGGAGGGGTTATGCACACACACCATGGCCAAGCACTCTGCCTACAGCAGGGGACATTAAAATCATCGAAGGGACAGTTGCATCTTCCTTGGCACTCCTCAAGCCTGAGAATGACCGTGGCCTCTAGTTCCTGGGGTTATTTGTGTCAGTGCTAGAAGGCAGGATCCCCATCACAGGTGAGTTCACGAGGGGGCGGGGCCCAGCCTTCAGCAGGTTAAGCAAGGTGAGATGTTGCTGGGCTCTGGGCATCCATCGGCCTGGGTGAGCCTGTGAACCCAGCAGTCCTCTCCAGCTCAGAGCACCAATGAACTTCATCCCATTCTCCTCACCAAGGCCGGAACTGAGTCCCATAGCCTCCCTGATTTTAGGGGCATCAGTAGAAGGCTCCTTTTGAGAACCCGAAGTAACAGGACACATAGGTCTTGGGGTTAGGTGCTTGATGCAATTCATTCAGGGCGGGGCACAGGCAAAAAAGGTAATGCAATCTCCTTCCCCTTGGGGGTTTCAGTAGTGAACCAGACAACCTCCCTGTAAGTCTCTAAAAGGGAAAGACACTCCACTGGGCCGCCTTCTGAAATGCCTGGAGCAAGGAGGTGCTTTCACCCCTGTGAATACCAGCCTTTCAACTTGGAGCTTAGACCCCCGAGGGGCTAACTAGCGGGGTGGGGTGGAAGAGCGGGGTAGGACAGCCACAGACTGCACACCCCCACTGAGATCATTTACCAAATAGTCACGGAGGGGTTAAGTGTTTGAGTGGAAAGTGTGGAATCAGACCCAGTGCCACTGATTAGGCACGCAGTCATTTAATCCTCATTCAACAAGTATTTATTAAATAAAAATTACAGCTTTTATTTTATAATTTTATTTATTAAATAAAAAATCCAGCTGGGTGCTAGGGTGTAGTGACTTTATGCCTGAGAGGGAGTCATTTACTCTCCTGTAGTCCTTAAAAAAAAAAAAGATTTGTATATTTATTTATGCATAGACGAACTGGAGTGTAGGCCGAGGTGTGGGGGTGAGAGGATTCACCAGTAGTCCATTTTTTTTATGCAGAAAATTGGGAAGAATTGAGGCTACTGCATAAATAAGGGACTTGCAGGAGAATCTTGAAGCACGTTTGTTCGTTTTGTCTTAGGAACAAAATCCTAAATGTGATGCTATATGAAAATAGAGAAGACCATTCAAGACACAGTTTGCCTTCCTGGAGGTTGCATTCTTCTCTGGGGAACAGAAAGTGCTACAAAAACGTGATTTGACAGCACGTCAGCAAGTGCAGAAATCTCAAAGCTACAAATCAACCTGAGGTCAGACTTATCCAAGCTGAGTAGGATCCAATCCGGTGCGGGCAGAGCAAGAGGTTCTAACTAGGTTGTGAAGCTGGTTTGCTGGAGACGGTGAATGATGTAATAGTTACTTGGAGGGGCCTCCCCCTCTTACAGTGGGGAAGCTGAGATCAGGTAACCTGCCCAAGGTGGCAGAAGCAAGGGAGAGCCTGAGGCCCCCTCACCAGGGTGTGCGCCTCTCAGCTGCTCAGCCTCGCTCTAAATCAGCCGCGCCTCAGCGGTGTTCCTGCTAGGGCAGCAGCAGGCCCAGACAGAGCCCAGATCAGAAGCCCCGGAGCTCAAGGGGATTTAGTTTAAACTGTGACTCCACAGTCTCAGAGTAAGAATAGGGGTCAAGCCAGGGACAGGAGGGTGCCAGGGAAAAGACCCCAAGATCTGGCTCTTGTACTCCTTGTAGGCCAGACTCTCTACCCATGAGGCAGGAGTGGAAGGAGGGGAGTCTGCTCTTCCCACCATTAAGTGTTCTCTATCCATGGAATCAAAGGCAAGGAGGGCGATGTACAAAAGGAAAAATATGCAAACTGCAGCAAGAGGGATGGGAGTCGGACAGCAGGAGGGACTTCCCAGGCATGGAGGCAAAGTGTAAAGTCTCTTCCTTAAGTGTACTCCCCACCCAAGCTAAGTCCACTGCAATGCCACCCAGGATACCGGATGGGTGACATGACCCATGACGGGCCCCATCTTGGAGATCTAATGATGTTGGGGAGTCTGCTGGCTGGACTTTTTTCCTCTTGTGGAAGGAATGGCTTCATTGTGCCAGGAGTTTTCTGGCTAGGCTGGTGTTGAGTGACTTTTCGCAGGATTTACTGCTGTACCAGGATCTGTTTGTATCTGCGGAGCGAGGGGACCTGATACTGATTTAAGTGGCTATAAAGTTATTCTCACGGTCCTGATGCAATGCTCGAGATAATAAGCTAGTGAGTAATTAATAATTAGAACGTGAACTAACCTCCTGCCTCAGGGTATGGTACCACTTTTGCATAATCCCGCTCTGCAGGGAGGGGAGACCAAGTTCCAGGTGTCAGGACCCGGCCATCTGCCTCTAGACTTTGGAACTCTGGAGAGCAGAAGGAATAGGTGGGAGAGGCCCCCTGCTGGGGTTCAAGGAAAGGAGGGACCGGCCATAAGTAGTGGCCCAGCACTGTCCGGCACATTAGCCAAAGGATGCCTTGTGTCAGGGAAAGCTCTCGTCTAGAGCACCCAGCCCTGCCTAAGGCCCAGCAGGTGAAACAGCAGTTGTGCATTGTGGAGGGTGGGCTGGAGGGTGGGCTGGAGGAAGCTGAGACCAGAGGACTTGGAAGCTGCCCGGTTTGGCTGTGGAGCAGGCAGGCAGAGTGCTCCCCGCCCACCCCCCACGCCGCCCCCTTTGGCACTTCTCCCATTGACATATCTGTGCCCACAGTTTTTCTTCTTCCCCATCCTCAGTTCCTCTTTTGCTCAGCTCCATTGTTTCCTAGATTTTGTTTGTTTTTCTTTGCATAGATCAATGTCATGTGCACTTGGACATGTCATTCACTTGGTGAACACAGCTAGCAAGGTTCACAATCTAATTATGAATTACTCACTTTTCCAAATCCGCATGGAGCGCTGTGTAGGCTGCCATGCAGGGGCTGAGGGGACTCCTGTCTCTCCCGCCTTCCGCTCTCCCCTTCCCTCCTTCTGCATTTTACTCTTGTGCCCAGACTAGGTTCTCTAGACACTTGGGGTACACAGATCATGGACTCTGGGGTCAGACTGGGGCTTGCTAGCCAGCTCTGCCCTCCCTGGTGGTAAACCTAGGCAGATGACTCAACGGCGCTGAGCTTAGATTACCTTCCGCCAAGGGGGCTGTTGCGTGTGAGTCTCAGAGGGCACTTGGTTCAGTGCTGACACAGAGCGCGAGATAACTGCTGACCTCTTCCCTTGCCCCCACCCCTGGCTGCCAGTCTGCTCCCCACTCCCCACAAGCAGCAGCCCCGGGGTGTAGTGGGCACTTGCATGGACACCTCCTACTATGTCCTCACTCTTTGAGTGGTGCCAGGAAAGGCATCGGTTCTGTGCCTTATAGGACCTTATAGGACGAGGCTTCAGCCCTGGAGAGAAGGTGACTTACCAAGGATTATGTGGCTGCAGGGTGGCCAAGCAGGACTAGAAAGAGTTCCCCTCCCCTTTGTATTGATCTCCATAGTGGGTTCTAGAATTTCACCAAGACCTTCTTAGAGATAGGGCCTCCTTGGGGGATGAGTCTCAGCACTACAGCACGAGTTCGATCCCCATGTGGAGCTTCCCACATGGCGCAGCAGACCTCTCCTATCTCCCCCGCTGCTCCCCTCAGCAGTGTTTTTCAGTGGTCCCGCCTGTTCTGCTCCCCACTCTGTCTCTGGTGAATCCTCTCAGTCCCCCACACCTCTGGCCTACACCCAGTTCTTCTATGCAAAAATAAATAAATAAATAATAATTTTTAAAAAGATCTCCTGAGGATAAAACGGGAGAGGCGAGTACCACTGAATCCCAGGCATTCGAGTCCTGTCCTCCACCTTCTAGACCTGAGCGGAAAAGCAGGGGCGAACTGAGGCCCAAGGGGAGGCTACCCTTAAGGGAACTGGAAGCAGACCCCTGTCTCAGTCTGGCCCAGCATAGGCCGGGCCTAGCAGAGATGCTGAGACGGACCACTAGCAGGCGGCAGGACGTGAGCTTTTACTGCATCTGCTAGGCCTCCCCCTCGGGGTCAGGTCTTCTCCCTCCCCCACCTCCATGACTATGGTGAATGTCTCAGTGATAGAGGCCTTCAGCCCCTGGAGCTCTGCTTGGGACACGCCAACCTGAGGTTCCTTTGAAGTTGTCCAGTGGCTTGGGCCTGTTTCCCTGCTCGCAAAAAGACAGGCTCGCTCTGTCCTTTGGCTAGAGGTGGGTGCAAAGACAAGTTTCTTCTCCTGAACATAAGGCCTGGGCCTTGTGGTTTTCATATGAGGCGGGCCACTTAGTCCTCATAATGACTTTGGGAGACAGGTGTCGTGAAGGAGGGAAATGCGAGCTGAGTGGAGTGATGTGCCAGGGCCTCACAGCCACAAGGTGGCCCTTCCTTAGGGGGCAGAGGCTGCCGGGTGCTCAGGCCTGAGGCAGGAGACAGGTTGCCCCTCTGCTCCCTGAGAGGTCTCTGGAAAGCCTTTTGTTATTTAAGGAAGTGAGCAGGAGCAGCCAGTCTCCAGACTTCCAGAGATGGTGGGGAGGCTCGAGGACGAGGCACGGGAATGGCCACTTCTGCCTGTGTCCTCGCCTGCACTAAGGGAGCAAGCACTCAGTGTTGCAGGAACAGAGCCCCAGTGTTGCATTTCCCCTCTTTCTGCTTCCCACCTCGGCCCTGCCGGTGAGCACCGTGCCAGCCTGCCCCCAAGGCCGCGCAGCAGCCTCCAGTAAACTCATGGGCTCCACGGCCGGCAGGGGTCTCTGCCACGCAAACGGGAGCCTCCCAAAGTGATTACAAGCTCCCTGGGGAGACAGGCCTGTCATTAAGAGCAGACACTCTGCCTCCTTGAGGCGGCCAGCTCTCTGGGCTTTTTCTAAGAATCTAGCCAGCTTAGCAGGCCGCCCTCTTATGCGTGAAACAGCCTCTGGGAAGAGAGCGGGGCTGGGGCTCCACCTTGGGCAGGTCACTTTTGTCTTTAAGAGGTGATAGTCCAGAGTTTAAGCTACTTTAACCACCTCCCTAGCCACCTTCTAGAAAAAGCTAGGTCCAGGGAAAAAGAGAGAAAGGGGCTCCTGAAAGGCGTCATTCTGGGGGTCTCTCCCCCAAAGGGCTCAGCAAATTAAGGAGAAACCCACCCCAGGAGGATTTGCGAGGAAAGCACTAAGAAAATTTGGAACAGTAAATGCAAAGGCCCTGAGGCTGGACCAAGTAAGTGCCCCAAATAGAAGCTAGAAGTCTGATAAACAGGTCAAAAGCAGATTGTGTGAGTTTCATCCTAGTGCACTAGAAAGAAATTAGAAGGACTCAAGCAAAAGAGTGGCATGATGTAATTTATGTAATTTATGAATCACTGAGAAGTATGAGTTTGGGGGGAGAAATGTCAGTAAATCCAGTGAAAATGTGATGATGAGCATAAAGAAGTTTGGGGCAGGGGCCTCCCTGATGGCGCAACAGGTTAAGCACAGCACAATGAAGCTGGATACAGAGCCACTGCAGCTCGAGTTTGATCCCCTGCCAGGGAGCTTCCCAAATGGTGCAGCAGACCTCTCCTGCCTCGCCCGTTGCTCCCCTCAGCAGTGTATTTCAGTAGATCTACAGTTCTGTTCCCCACTCTGTCTCTGGTGAATCCTCTCACCCCTACACCGCTGGCCTACACCCCAGTTCTTGTATGCATAAATAAATAAATCTTAAAAAAAAAAAAAGAAATTTGGGACAGAACTGGACATTTGCTATGACTGTTAGGGCGGCATAGAGGACCCTGAACATGGTTGGGGGGCTCCCTCTGACAGGCTACACTCAAGGGGATCTTGGTCTTTGCTCTTCTGTCTCCACTGTCTGCACCCCCACACTTGAGGATGCAGGGCTTAGAGCCAAAGGACAACGGGAATGAGAACTGGCAGAGTAAGGAGACCCAGGCTTTTGCGGGGCTGGCCTGTGTCCTCTTCCCCTCTGCTGCTGGCTGCAGAGAGCAAGGCTCTTCCCAGACAAGTGTCTGGCCCCAACCTCGACCTGAGGAAGCGGCACCTGGAGGTGCCAGAGGCAGGACAAGGGGCTGAGAACTGGCACCAGGGTGTCATCCAGAAGAGAGACCCAAAAGGAAACTAATCCTCATTCAAAAGAAACAAGAGTGGGAACAAGGAAAGGAGGTTTCTTTTTCCGTGACTGAGGGTTAAGCACAGTTCCGTGATAGAATCAAAAAGCTGAACACTTTTATCAGATCAAAGTCACAACAATGAAGAAGACGGAGCAGGGCCAGGCAGCTTCCGCAAGGCATTGGCTGCACCAAGGACTTGGGCTGCTTGTGCTTGAAAGGGAGATGTGGGTTAGCAGACAGTTTGCATCCACTTGGGGAAGCATCTATCACACCCCAGGAGCCATTCCAAAGAGGGACACCCATTGTCCACTCAGGCCTTTAAGAAAGTGAGGAGCAGGGCCTCCCTGGTGGCCTAAGGGTTAAGTCTCAGCACTATCACCACTACAGCCTGGGCCTGAGTTCGATCCCCAGCCAGGGAGGTTCCCACATGGGGCAGCAGACTTCTCCTGTCTTGCTCTGTTCCCTTCAGCAGTGTATTTCAGTAGATCCGCCTGTTCTGCTCCCTACCCTGTCTCTGTGAATCCTCTCACCACCCCCTACCTCTGGCCTACACCCCAGTTCTTCTGTGCATAAAAAAAGGTTATTATGTGCATAGAAACGTTATTATGACTCCACAGTTTGAGAAAAGAGAGAAGCTTTACTGCAGATTAAATGGCAAGGAGGTAGGCAATAACCTCAAATCTACCCCCCTGGTTGAGATAGGGAATGAGTTTATATAAATGTTAGGGACTGGGGTTGAGAACAAAGGAGTTAAATTTAATTGGCAACATGCAAGTTTCTTGGCAAAGAAATGCGGACTTCACCAAAGTTTATTGACTAATTTATTGGCAGTTCGCACATAAAAGACAAAGAGACTTTTTGCAAGTAACTGGAGTTTTAAATTTCTGGGTGTGCCCTTCACCTCTGGGGAGTCCCCTTCCTCTGCATTTGTGTCTCCTAGCTCCAGCTGACCTTGGAACTCAGCTCAAGGTCAGTCACTCTCGCCTGCTCGGGGTGTATTTGTAGATAGGGTTCAGGTCTGCTAGCTTTGAAAGCAAACCCCAAAGAAAAAGTTAGACACATTTTTTTCTTATATATTCTAGTCTGAAAGCAGTTTAACCATTTAGCCCCGTCACACCTGGACAGCAGGACTTGGGCTGTGGACGTCAGTCATCACCGATGAGGGCTGAGGAGTCGTCGTGGGTCCTCATTATGCTGTGGCTGAAGAGAAAACCCCCGGATGATGTTCACTTAGGCCTGGACACGAATGTCCATAGCAACCTTGTTTGTAACAGCCCCAGGCTGGAAATAACACAAATGTCCTTTGGGTTAGTGAGTGAGTTAAGCCAACTTAACAAGTGAGTGGTTAAGCCAACTCCAGGACTAGCACACCACAGACTGCTCTTCACCAGGAAGAAGGAATGACGCCTTGGTGCAAGGGAGCCCTTGGGCAGCTGAGAGAAAAGCCAACCTTCAAGATACACATGCTGTAGGATTCTTTTATAAATATATATTTTTAATATTTATTTTTTAAAACGATTGATTTATTTATGTATGCATACAAGAGCTGGGGTGCAGGCTAGAGGTGTAGGGTAGTGAGAGGATTCACCAGAGACAGAGTGGGGAGCAGAACAGGCAGATCGACTGAAGTACACTGCTGAGGGGAGCAGCAGGAGAGGCAGGAGAGGTCTGCTGCGCCATGTGGGAATCTCCCTGGCCAGGGATAGAACTCGTGCTGCACAGTGCTGATGATGGCTTCATAGTGCTGAGACTTAACCCCTTGCGCCACCAGGGAGGCCCTCACTGTGTTGTTTCTCTCAAAACAAGTGGACTTGATGATTTCAATAGAAATTTCAGTTGCAAACAATAACCTGCCCTCGAGGTGCTTCCACTCTCCTCTGTCCCCCTCTGTTTCTTCATCTCCCTCCTCTTTGTTTCATCCTGGCTGGCTCTAGGTGAGGCCTAATAAATGAGTGACTACATGTTCCTCCAGGGAGAACTTGATGATCAGTGAGCACCATAGAGTAGGGAGTATTCCTGACTTCCCTGACCCCTGGTCTCCTCCACTTTAGCATTTTTTAAAAAAGAATTGGGAGGGGGAGCACACCAATCAGGGTCAGAGAAAAGTGAAAGCAAAGAGGCCAGAGATTGTCTCCGTGTGGTTCCACGGCTCCATCCCAGCCTCCATCTGCCTGCCAGCGTTGAAGGGGCTGCTTAGCCACAATGGAATGTTCTCTGTCTCTCTCCCTCTCTCCAGGGGTGGACAGGAGAGATGCCTATAACCCTCATATCCTGGAATCTGCTTCAGGACTAACCTTTCTAGGGAAGCAGCAGCCCAGCTGTTTCCTGCCCCCATAACTGGTTCGCACCCTTCTCACCTGCGGACTATTTTCTAAAACCACCTCCCAGGGGCCGTGTTGACTGACGGAGACCCTGGGAGGAGAGGAAGGTCTCACAAGCCTGTCCTGGGACCTCAGCCAACCTCTGCTGCCTCCCCACTGAGTGCGGGCTCCCCCCCACCCCTCCCCACCCCCAGCCGGTCTGTCCCCAGCAGCTGTACACAGCAGGGGTGAGGACACCACACTCCCTCTCTCTCCCAGGCAGCAGCTGAGGGGCCAGGAGTAAACAATCCACTTCCTCGGGGACCTTTCTGACAAACAGCTTGTGTCCTCCACCGAACCTCATCTTTCACTTGGGTTCCTCCCAGCATCCATGCCGCGGGCAGGGCCAGTGGCGGGTCTGAAGGCTTCTGCTGGAAGAAGGCGGCATTGCGGGCCTGGGCGCTCCTGCAGGGGCAGTGAGGCAGGGCGATACCAACAGCTGCTTCCTTTCCTGTCCTTCCCATGATACCCACGAAGAGGGGGCACCGGGGACTTGGGTTTCCCAGCTCAGCTGAGAAACTATTTCCTTTCATAAAAGAGGCATGTAATTAGTGGGGGAAACGGGAGGGACCCCAGAGAGTGAACACATCCTTTGGTTACTTTGACGAGAGGGGCTCCAGAGAGAGAAGCCCCTCTACCCTCCAGAACACATAGACACTGCCGTCTCTCCCTTTCTCCCTCACACACACACCCAGGCCATCCTCAGAGAGAAACACTGGGTAGATGGGCAGCTTTGAAATCTTGAATAAGGAGCCAGCAGACAGCTGCCCCACGCCCAGCAGTGAGTGAGTGACAGTGATGTCCTCCGGGAAGATGCTCCTGGGACCCTTTTCTCCCTCCTTCCTTTTCTGTTCGCCATCAGCTATTTCTTCCCAAAGTTGAAAGCCCACAGGATTACACTACGCTGGCAATGAGCGCTCCATGGAGCTGTGGCTGCGAATCCCAGCCCCCCACCATCCTCCTCTCCCTTCTTTGCAGAACTCCAGGGAGGCTTTCAAGAGGGCAAGAGGGCGCTAGGTGGGGCTCCCCCCACTCCCGACCCCCCCCCCCCAGGTGTGAAGATGCTCTGGTTGCCTGGGCAGGACCAGGGAGGTGGGACCAGCCCACAAACGTTGCCCCGAGTCAGGCCCGGTCTGCACCCTTCTTGAAGGTCAGGGCCTTCCAACAGAGCCCTTGTCTGGCTGCGCCCACACGTCCCAAAAAGCACATAAGAAGCCTGTTGTGTGCCAGCTACTTCACGGGACAAGTGTAAATAAACAGAGAGAGCCTGAAGCAAGGCACTGGGAGGCACCTCGGCACTGAGAGGCACTGAGCGGCAGCCAGGAGTGGGAGACAAGTCGGCGAGTGGGCAGAGTGGCTCCAGCCCTTCCTCCCAGCGCCTTATTTACCTAGATTGCACCATCATCCGCCCGCCCTCAAGAGAAACAGTCAGAGAAATGCAAGTTCCCCATGGAACAAGAATGGACACCACTGTGGGGCCTGGCAGAGGCCGTGTCTTGCTTTTGCTCTCGATGCACAGTCACTTCTCACGCCTGGGGGGAAATACCACAGGATGCCTCGCTGGGCAGTTTCACTTGTGATCCTCAAACAATTCTGAGAAGTTGCTGGTACAGTGAATGGTCTGTGTGCAGGGAGGGCAAGCTCTTGCCAGCAACCTCGCTGGACAGCGCAGCATCAGAACGCAAACCTGCACCTGACTCTGTGTAGAGCTGGGTGTTTTCACTGTGCCCCTTTTCCATCTGTTTTGCTCTGCGTGCGTCTATAGTGCTGTCAGGTGCTTCTGCTGGGGCCGGGTGAGCTGGGAAGCGAGGGAAAAGAACCAGGATGCAATGGATCGGTGTTGACTGTAATCAGTGCAGAGGCCGTAGCAGGTTGTGGTGTGGGGTTGAGCACTGTGCGGCTGCCTCTGGGCCTCAGTCTTGCCCTCTGTGAGCTGGGATAGTGATGATGCTACCTGCTGAAGGCAGAGGCCTGGTAAATGTTCCCGACCATCCCTGGAACATAAGTGCTCCACAACAGGAGCTATTGCTGTTCTTAACACTTCTTGTGCCGGCTATTTTCTGTGCCACCGCATGAATGGTATAAGCATTCAATAAAACACACACAGTTCCTGAGCTACTGGATATATTTTAATGAAATTTTAAATGCATAGAGATTAAAGCTTCTAGACTGAGTACGATCAAAGAAATAGCTTCTAATAGTTCCAAATAAATCCACCGTGGCGTGAAAAACCGGAGACAGATGAACATGTGAATATGTGAGCGGAGCAAAAAGTGTTAAGACTTAATTATTAATTTTAAAAAAGATTTATTTTATTTATTTATGCATACAAGAACTGGGGTGTAGGCCAGAGGTGTGGTGTGGTGAGAGGATTCACCAGAGACAGAGTGGGGGGCAGAACTGGCAAATCTACTGAAATACACTGCTGAGGGGAGCAGCGGGAGAGACAGGAGAGGTCTGCTGCACCATGTGGGTCAGCTCCCGTGCCAGGGATTGAACTGGCGATGCATTGGCTGAAGATAGCTTCATAGTGCTGAGATTTAACCCCTTGCACCACCGGGGAGGCCCTAAAGACTTAATTATTAAGAAGTGCAAGTTAACAGACAGAATGCATCTCCCAGGGTGAGATGCGGAGGGTGAATCATGTCGCCAGCGCGCCCTGCAGCACACTGAACATAAGACCCCTGTGCTTTGCCAAAACGTTTTCAGGGCCTCTCGTATTTCCAGAAAGAGGGTGAAAAGAGCTAAAACTGAGACCTTAACATGTAGGAAGTCTAGTCGCTTGAAAGAGTCTTGAGTCCCACGATCCAAAGCAGAGGCGTGGGAGAAGGCGTGCACAGCGGCACTGTCAGAGAGAAAAGGACCCGCTCCATCTCGGGGTGCCCACAAAGGGATGAAGCGTCCAAAAGGAAAGGAGATCACTGCCAGGAAAGGCCAGAAAGGAAGCAACCGTAGGTTTTGATTGGTGCTGTTGGGCCCAATCCAGGCGGGTACAATGACCTGTTTGTCTCAATAACATCACCTAGACCGAGCTGCCATTTTCCAGAAAGGAAACCCTTTCTGACCCTTCAGCCTGCTTTCCT
Source organism: Scalopus aquaticus (assembly GCA_004024925.1). NCBI lineage: Eukaryota > Metazoa > Chordata > Mammalia > Eulipotyphla > Talpidae > Scalopus > Scalopus aquaticus. The sequence continues at coordinate 180,218 of PVIJ01001674.1, forward strand.
CTCACAGGGGTTCCCCACCTTCACGGTGCCTCTGAATCAGCTGTGAGCTTGTTAAATAAACCCAAGCGGTTGGACCCCACCCCAGAGTTTCTGATTCAGCAGGTCTGGGAAGGGGCCCAAGACTTTGCATTTCAAACAAGCTCCCAGCTGATGCTGAGGCCGGTGATCCAGGGATCACATTCGAGAACCACTGGTTTCAAGTGCTTTTCTACCGCGAGAAGACAAAGTGTTTCAAATTGCAGGAACTTTGACATCTTACATTCCAAATGTATAATTGCATTTAGTTATTAACCTTTTTATTCTCCTCGATCACACTTAGAACATGAATATATGTATTTTCTTTTTTAAATATTTATTTATTTTTAATTATTTATGCATACAAGAACTGGGTTAAGCCAGAGGTGCGGGGTGGGGGGGGTGGTAAGAGGGTTCCCCAGAGACAGAGTGGGGAGCAGAAATGGCAGATCTACTGAAATACACTGCTGAGGGGAGCAGCAGGCAAAGCAGGAGAGGTCTGCTGCGCCATGTGGGAAGCTCCCTGGCCAGGGATCGAACTCGTGCTGCAGTGGCTGTCGATAGCTTCGTAGTGCTGAGACTTAACTCCTTGCACCACCAGGGAGGCCTGAATATGTGTATTTTCAATTACGAATTCTCCGTTCATTCTCAGCCTTAGCACCCTCTTCTTAGAAGTCTCCACGCTATGAGAGCTAAGTAGAAAAAGAGGCAAATGCACCAGCTGAAGCCCAAAAAAAGCAAGAGGAGGCAGAAGTCCCAGTAAACGCCTCTCTAGCCTGTGTGCCCGTGGAGGCCACTGGGATAGAAACAAGGGCTGGGGCACCAGCACCTGCGTGGTCTGGGGGGCCGGGGGCCTCTAGCGTGGTCTCGGGGGCTCTGGAACACTCGCCACCACTGATCTTGGCCACCACCTTTGAGATCCTCATGTGGCTTTGCCAAGCAATCTTGTTTGGGCCTTTGGCCCTAGAGGCATGACGGTCTGGATTAGCTCGGTTGGATGAGTGTGATATGTGCACAATAAATCATTTCTTCTATCTTAGCTGAAAGGGGGGGAAAGATTTTTAAGTAGGAAACAGTAAAAACAAAAAACTCCACACAAAGAAATATCTTCTGAAAGCCTGACTGATGCTCTCCAGAACTGACATGGCTGTTGAGGGAGCAGAGGAGGCGCCGGCCCGCCCCCCTCCATGCTCTTCGGCCAGCCCCTCACCCCCGGGTGCGTTTGTGCTGAGAACCTGCCTTGTGCAGCCAGGCTTGCTTTCTGACTCTGCAAGAATGTGGTGGAAGATAAGCCCCGGGGGGAAGAAAACTAGCTTAGTTTTCAGCGAAGTTTTCTTAATACCATACTCTTAAAAGGAAACCAAACTCCGGTTCTCACGACCTTCCACGCTGACACTTGTCCAACCCGTTAATGAGGGGAAGCGTGTGTCATGCACGTTAGCAGAACTCGGTGACAGTAACTGGGCGAGGAAAACGAAATCTTACCAAAGCCAAAAGGACCAGTTGATCTCCTCAAGCAAGATAACACGAGGAGGGAAAGGGGCTTTCCGAGCTGGGACATATCTTATCTCGACAAGAAGCACAAACGATGTTCTTAAAAATCTGATGGAAGAGGGTATTAGAAGATAACAGGCTTCTGACCAGAATGTCAGTATTTACACAGTTTGACGGTTACTCAGCCTCCATAAATCAAACTTTTTTCGGAACCGCCTGTTGAAATTGGCCCTTTCTTCCCTGGAGATTGAAGGGAATTGGCAGGGGGGAGGAGAGAGGCTTCCATTTGGTGGCTCGGCCCTGGTGTTCAGTTGCCAAGACTCTGCTCTATGATAGGGTCTCAGGATAGGCACCCCCACCAAAGCATTCTCAGTGGGGTTCCAGTATGTGAGGACACAGGAGATCACATGACAGCTGGGAAAAACTCACTGGAGCCCCTGTAATGTCCCTGTAATGGCGCCAAAAGATTTGCGGCCTCCAGCAATGGTATTAAACATTGGCTAAAGACACACAAATAGGGTGAATTTATCTATCACAAAAAAGGCCACCGGCAAGTATTGCTAATCAGGTTTCCAGCCCAAAGGAATGGTCTCTCACTGGAAGTAAATGTCCATAACGGACAACAGTTTGCTATCACCTGATAGGATTGTTTTTCCTATGAGAAGCCAAAGAAACAGACTCCAGTCAACAGCTCTTGTGCTTAAACTACTGAAAAACCTTGTAACTTGGGAATTGCTGTCACTTTTCCCTCCCTTTGAAAGTCACGTTCTACTTTTGCCTGGTTAAAGTTTACCCTCCTGCAAGAGTTTCTTAGTAATAGATGACTCTTGAACTTCAGAGACAAAGCTAAAGGAATTTCAGCTCTGCATGAATGAGGCTTTCGCCAGCCTAGAGGCTAGAGGGCTGTCCCGCTTTGTCTGAGGCCAGCTGTTTGCAATGCCCACAGGAACTGGGGCACAGAAGCCTCTTCCAGGTACGTGAGGCCTGGGGCCATGCTCACAATATCCCTTTGAAGCTGGGAGAATCAGTCCTTCTCATCTCCACAGTATGGAGAGAATCGGCCTAGTGGGGGAGCTGGGAGATGGGCCGGAGGGGACTTACCCGAGATCACCCTGTAAACCTATCTTCTGCTTCATCCACAGCCAGCGGGAGACTGTGAAGCGTGTGACTGCGTGAGGAAAGGCCATGGGCCCGCTGTGCTGTGGTGAGGCTTCCAGCCTTCTCACCTCTGCGGCCACCTCTGTTGTACTTTCGTTCTAGTGTATGTTTCCTCTCACAATCCAGTTTTAAATATTCGGTGCTTGGGCCTCCTGGTGGAGCAAGGGGTTAAGCCCAGCACTATGAAGCTCTCTGTAGCATGAGTTTTGTCCCAGGTCAGGGAGCTGACCCACATGGCGCAGCAGACCTCTCCTGTCTTCCCTCTGCTCCCCTCAGCAGTGTATTTCTGATCTGCCTGTTCTGCTCCCCACTCTGTCTCTGGTGAATCCTCTCCCCACTACCACCGCCACCCCCCCCAACATCTCTGGCCTACACCCCAGCTCTTGCATGCATAAATAAATAAGATAAATATTTAGGGCCTCCCTGGTGGCGCAGCGGTTGAGCACTGCGCTGTGGAGCTGTTGGCAGCGTCAATGCGAGTTCAACGCCCAGCCAGGGAGAATCCCACATGGTGCGGCAGACCTCTCCTGCCTCGCCCGCTGCTCCCCTCAGCAGTGCATTTCAGTCAGTCTGCCTGTTCTGCTCCCCACTCTGTCTCTGGTGAACCCTCTCACCACCCCACGCCTCTGGCCTGTACCCCAGCTTGTATGTATAAATAAATAAATCTTTAAAAAAAAGATAAATATTTAACATACATAAACAAATAAATAGTCGGTGCTTTAGTTCCTTAAACAGTAAAAAAAACTGAGAAATGCCAATATCCTGAGATCCAAACTACGTGTCAGACTGGTTTTCCTATTGTGAAGTGAGATAACACTTCTCATTATACCACAGGACCCAGTGTTTGGTTTGGAATGTAATTCTCTTATACAAATTTCACCATAATGTTCACTGTCGATAAGTATTGCTGATGAATTCAGAGGTGAGCTCAAGACGGAACTCCCGCTTCCACTGTCTGAGGCACCCCCACTCCCACCCCCCGTCCCCGTGTTTCTGCTCAGATGCAATCTCTGGGGTGAGCATCAGCTGCTCCATGACTGTCCCCCAGTTTTGAAGCAAGGGGCCCGTGAGCTAGACTGCAGGCTGTTGCCTCACTGCAGTGTGGGCAGAGAGTGAGGCAAAGCAGAGCGAAGAAGGAATGGCCTGTTTGCTGGTGGCCCGGGGCTGGTGTGGTGTGAGGAGTAGGCCAACAAGAGCCCCGGGTGAGGGGTGTGTGGCTCCTACGTGCCCCAAGTCACAACAGCAGCTCCCCACAATGGAGCCTCAGATTCTGAGCTCTGAGCTATCCCAGGTTTACAGGAAATGCTACTTATCTTGTACTCGGATCAACTATGTGGCTCCACAGGACAGTTGGTTCCCCTGCTTCCAGGCCTACCTGGTTCCTGAACAATAATATATTTGCCTCAAAAACAGTAACCCCATGGAAAGTGTTCACAAAAACCAAAGAAAGAGAGATGATGGTAAATTAGGTCAGACACAGGAGGGAAAGACTAAGTGGGGGAAACCTGGTGTTTGTAACTGAGAAGTGGCATGTATTAGATATAAAGTTAGGTTACTGAACCCCCAGATTATGTTCCAAGATCTAATACCTGTCAGTTGAGTCCCCCTCAGCTCCTAATAGACCTTTGGTGTCTTATAAAAGAGCTTCACCAGGTCTTCCTGGTGGCCTAGGGGTTGAGTCTCAGCACTATCACTGCTGTGGCCAGAGTTCGATCCCCGGGCAGGGAGATTCCCACATGGCGCAGCAGACCTCTCCTGTCTCACCCTCTGCTCCCCTCAGCAGTGTATTTCAGTCAATCTGCTACTTCTGCTCCCCACTCTGTCTCTGGTGAATCCTCTCACCCATCCCCACTCCCCGTACCTCTGGCCTGCACCTTAGTTCGTCTACACAAAAATAAATAGATTTTAAAAAAACTTTAAAAGAGCTTCACTATATCATTGTTACTTACTTTAGCAATAAAACAGTACTTTAAAAATGTTCAGTATTTTGTCCCATTGGGCCAAATTAATGAGCTATGAGAACCAAAATTTATGGTCACAAAGTGAGGATGTCACTGGCTCTACACACTTTTTGGGCACACACAAGTGTTTTACCAGCTTCTTTTTATTAGTGATATCATGAACCATGTTGAGTTCATTGTGAATGAAAATCACTTCCATACCATGTAACTAACCAGCATTACCAAATTGGTAACTATCTTATCCTAAAATTTAGGCCATTGTTTTCTTGTTCCAATGACTTTCAACCTCCTTCAGAGACTTACCTAACCCACCCACCCTAATCTCTTACAGGCAAGAGAGCCCTGATTTCATGCAGACTACATGTTCCTGTTCCTACTCAAGGTAGAAAAAGTGTAAATATTGGACACATTCCATTCCATTCCATATCAGCCAAGGAAGCAGTCTTCCACATTCTAATGAAAGGGCTTGTGTGTGTGTATACGTGTGTGTTTCAACCAAATAGCTAAAAAATTACCAGTAAAATCGGTGAAATAAAATTTCCTGTGATCTATCTATTCCTTAGAGTTAGATTTTTAAACAAATCATTTCCGGGTGCCAGCTTAGGGCTAAATCAAAGCAAACTACTACTTCCAACATTTTGTTATCATATTTTTAAGTAATTATTTGCTCTACTGGGATGGAAACTCTGGCTGTACCCTTTCGCTCCCTGACCCCAACATTAACACAGCATTTATTTCACAATGTTTGTACAGGGCTTTACGCTGGAGACGTGGGCGTGCCCCTGAGCAGTGCTGACTTCCGGTGGTTACCCAGCTAAGGAATAGCTAAATGGGTACCTTTCCATTCAGTTACAATGATGGCAAAGATGAGAAGCACAGCATTGAAATAAAGGAACACAAAGATACCACATACCTTTGAAATTAGTCCATATTATAATACCACAGCTCCTTGGTGTCAGTCCACATGGGAATATGTATCTGGCTGCTTGTTCAAAAGACAATCTTTTTGAACTGGAAGGAAATTTTGAAAGATGATACCTATTTCAAAATAGGGCCAAGAGTTCACAGCTGCATTTTAAAGTCTTAACATACACTTTTGGGGCGGATGTGATACACACAGCTTTGAGGAAATGCAAAGAAATAAACAGGTGCACATGGATCAGGAGATCCTTAAAATCACTGAAAATCCAGCTGCATACACTAGGATGTTAAGTGGGCACACCGATGACAGGACCTCTCTAATCCAGGGGTCCAGATACAGTGGAAACTGAGCACAGAGTATTTAGAATTGAGCTGGGGAGCTATAGAGCCCACAAGCCAAACACATGGAGGACAAACACTGCCCTCTACTGGCAGAGATAAGGACTGTATAGTCAAGATAATACACACATTTATGCTCAAAAACTCAACGAGATGGGAATAAACTGAACTTATCTCAATATAATAAAGGTCATATATGACAAACCCACAGATAACATCATAATCAATGGTGAAACTTAAAGCATTTCCTCTAAGATCAGAAACAAGACAAGGATGTCCACTTTCACCACTTCTGTCTATTGGAAGGTCTAGCCAGAGCAATTAGGCAAGAAAAAGATATAAAAGGAATCCAAAGAGCATAAGTGAAACTCTCACTATTTTCATATGACATAATGTACATAGAACATGCAAAAGTCTACCAAAAAACAACTGGATAATAATAAAATGAATACAGTAAAGTGGCAGGACACAAAATCAATACACAAAAATCAGCTGCATTTTTATATGCAAACAGTGAATTAGGAGAAAGAGAAATTAACAAAACAGTCCCATGTACAATTGCACCAAAAAGGACAAAATAATTGGGAGTAAACTTAACAAAGGAGGTGAAGGACCCATACATTGAAAATGCTAAAATACTATTATAAGAATATAAAAGAAGAATAAAGAAATAGAGATCAGGACTTAAGCACAGCACTGTGGCGCTGTTGGCAGCTGCAGTTCGAGTTCAATGACTGGTTGAGAGATTCCCACATAGCACAGCAGACCTCTCCTGCCTCCCCCGCTGCTCCCCTCAGCAGTGTATTTCCGTTGATCTGCCTGTTCTACTCCCCACTCTATCTCTGGTGAACCCTCTCGCTGCCCCACGCCTCTGGCTTGTACCCCAGCTTGTATGCATAAATAAATAAATCTTTAAAAAAAAAGAAATAGACACCCTGTGTTCACAGAGTGGAAGAATAACTTTGTTTAAATGGCCATCTTACCTAAACCAATTTAGAGTTTCAACATAATACTACCAAAGCCCCAAAGACTTTTTTCGAGGAAATGGAACTGACAATTATAAAAGTTGTGTGGAATCACAAATTACCCAAATAGCTAAAACAATCCTGAGAGAAAAGAGCTCCCTGTCACATGCCCTGCCAGCAGAACACATTACACAGCAATAGTAATCAAAACAGTGTGGTATTGGAACAATACAGAAACATAGACCAATAGAATAGAGAGTCCAGAAAGAAACCCACATAAATATGGACAGTTTATCTTTAACAAAGGAGCCACAACCACACAATGGAGACAGGAAAGCATTTTTTTAATTTAATTTTTTTTTTTTTACATACAAGCTGGGGTACAGGCCAGAGGCGTGGGGCAGTGAGAGGGTTCACCAGAGACAGAGTAGGGAGCAGAACAGGCAGATCAGAAGGACACTGCTGAGGGGAGCAGCGGGTGAGGCAGGAGAGGTCTGCCCCACCATATGGGATTCTCCCCAGCCAGGCGTCGAACTCGCATCGCTGCTGCTGACAGCTCCACAGCGCAGCACTCAACCGCTGCGCCACTGGGGAGGCCCCAGGAAAGCGTTTTTAATGTGTTGGGTAACTTGGACAGCCAAACACAAAAGTATGAAACTAGATCCTCACTTAACTCCACACATGGACACTAATTCAAAATGGGTTAAAGACTTGAATATAAGATCTGAAATCATAAAACACTTAATAGGTGATACACTCCTGGATGTAACTGTAGAGATGTACTTGGGGATGCAACCCCAATGGTAAATGGAACAAAATAAAAATGGGACTGCATCAGACTAATAGCTTTGTACCTCAAAAGAAATCACCATGGAAACAAAAAGGGAACCTGTGGACTGGGAGAAGGTATTTGCACATCACACATTTGACAAGGGGTTAATTTCCAAAATACACAAAGAACTCATACAACTCAACAACAACAAAACAAATAATCCAAAAGGCAAAGGACAAATAGACCTAAATAGACATTTCTCCAAAGACATTCAGATAGCCTGCAGGCACATGAAAAGAATGTTCAACATCACTTATAAAGAAGATGCAAATAAAAACCACAATATCACCTCACCCCTGTGAGAATGGCCTTTATCAAAAGGAAAGAAAACAAACGTTGGCAAGGATGTGGAGAAAACAGAACATTCGCCACTGTTTTTTTTTTTTTTTTTCTGGAAAATGATATGGAGAGTGCTAGAAAAAAAAAATCGTAAAGCCATTGGATCCAGCAGTATTACTGCTAGGTATTTACCCAAGGAGTATGAAAAGTCTAGTGTGAAAATGCATTCAGTGCTCACACAGCATATTCACACTAGCCTAGCTGTAAAACTGCCCGAAGTACTCACAGACAACTGGATAAAGAAATTGTGGTATACAATAGCAAAGGTATGGAAGCAACCCAGATGTCCAAAAATAGATGATTGGATCCAGAAGATATGGTACATATACACAATGGAATACTATTCAGCATGGAAAGAAGATAAACACACGCAATTTGCAGCGACATGGATGGAATTAGAGGGAATCATACTCAGTGAAATAAGCCAGAAAGAAAAAGAAAAATATCGAATGGTTTCACTTATAACAGGACTATAGGGAGGCGGGGTGGGAGAGAGACAATCAGTGGGGGTGGGGGG
>PVIJ01001675.1:0-44461 GCA_004024925.1 Scalopus aquaticus
CACCCCCCTTCTCCTCCCTCCTCTCCTCCCCTTCCTTCCTCCCCTCCCCCTCCATCTTCCCGCTTTAACCATCTCTCTCCTTCCTCCATCCCTCCCTCTCTCTTTCCTTCCCTCCTCTCTCCCCCATCTGTCTATCTCCGTCTCTTTTTTAAACTGGCAAAACTCACTCCAAGACAGAGTGAGCGGCTTTGGAGGGGACTGAGCCCCTATCCCTAGAGGTGTTCAAGAGTCAGTGGAGGGGCATCTAAGGGATTCTGGGAATGGTGTGGCTGTGGACAGACCCGAAGGCCCTTCGAGGGTGCAGAGGGGGGAACGCTTGTGTCCCTGCCCTTCCCGTGCCAACAGCAGCTCCCAGGCCTCTGGGCGCTTTCCTCCCCCACGGGTGTCCCCTGGCTGGGGCATTGCCGGGGCGGGGCCACTGTGCAGGGCTCTGGCCGGGCTGGGGCTCGGCCCAGTCACCCTGGGGCTGCGCTGCAGAGGGCCTGCTGTCCGCTGTCCTCCCGCTGTCCCTCCTTCTCCGCTCCCTTCGGATCCCGCTGTTCCCGCTGACGTGGATCTAGGGCAGGCGGTGACTCAGCTGCCATCCCCACAGTGCAGCAGCCGCCAGCCCGAGCCCGCAGAGCAGGGTGCCTGTTTGGGAAACGTGGGGCGGAGGCTGGGACACGGGGCCCCTGGGGACAGCCGTCCCGGCTGCAGCGGTGAGGAGTCCAGGCGGCCTCCGCCTTCGTCACCGGCCGTGGGGGCTGGGTGGGCACCGGCCGCCCCTCCTGTGAGCCTTTGTGTCACTTTGCAAAGCCGCTGAAGAGCCAGAGGGAGTTTCCCATCATGCTCAGCGCCCCCTGCCCCCCTCTCCGTGCCTCCAGTTGCTGGCAAGTTCACCCCTTCCAAAGCCCTGCGTGGGGGCTGGAGTAGGAGCCCGGGTCGTGCGGCCGCGTGCAGCAGGAATACCAGGCCGGAGCATCAGAGGCGGCGGCCTTCTCCCCGGGTCGCCAGCCCGGGGGGCCCAGGCATCTTAGCCTGCCCACTGAGAGCCCACCGGCCGTGCAGAGAGGCCCACGATGCCAGGCAGCACACGTGCCCGCGGCCAGGGCTCGGGCCAGCTGGAGCGCAGGCGGCCGGCAAGGGCCCCATCCGCGCCCAGCCCCCGCCCCGCCCCCGCCCCGCCGGCCTGGGCTTCATGTCGCGCGGAAGACGGAAGGACAGCAGGGCTGAGTCCGCTGCGGCAGAGGGGGACACCGGGGAACTGGGAGCTGACTCAGCCGGCTCCCGGGAGGGGCCTCGCCGGGCGCTTCCGCGACTGCAAAGCGTGACTCTGTTTAGAAAGTCCCGGCTCGGAGGAACGACGCGGCCGCCCTCAGAGTCTGCTCTAAACCTTCCAAACAAAGCGGGCTGGGGACATAACCGTCGTTGGGGGAGCAGACTAGCCGTGGGCTGAGAAGGGCACCCCGCTTTGAAGCGAGCCCTGGGCTGTGTTTAAGCGCCGGCAGGGGTGGGGGGCGTCTGTGCCCGCGCCCGCTCTGGTGTCCGCTGGGCCCACGACGGTCACGGACCCGCAAAGTCGGGAGCGCGCGGGCCTGGCGCGCGCTTGAGCCGATGCGGGGGCGGGTGGTGCCCGAGACTGGCGGCGGCTCGGCGGGGCCGGGCTGGGCTGCAGTCCGCGGGCGCCCGCAGCGTCAGCTCCGAGTGTCCCCGGTCTCCCGGCTGATTTCCTGTCAGGGGCCCCTGTGACCCCAAGGCCCTGGGACCCCGCGGCCCTGCGAGGAAACAGAACTTTGTCATCCCCGGGCAGGCCCCAGTGCGCACTGCAGGAAAGGAAGCAGCTGTCTTCAGGGGGCTTCGGGGGGCCGTGGGAGGGTGGCTCTAGTACTTGGGACGGAAAGGACCGCAGGGAGGCAGAGGAGAGGCCCTGGCGGACGGCGGCGCACGCTCGCACCCTGGGGCAGACAGTGCAGCGGCGGGGACGGAGGCGGGCGGCTGGCAGAGGCACACTGGCACCTTGGCCACCCGGCAACTCTGCGCTCCTTTCTCAGCGTGAGCGGGGCCTCGGGGGCACCGGGTGCCGCGTCCGGTGTGACCCTTCAAGCCTCCCTGTAAGTTCTGGGTTTGGGGGGGCACGAGCAGAGACGAGCAGGCCGGCCTGGGGGCTTCCCAGGAACCCAGGAGAGAGAGGACACAGTAAAGAAAAACCAGGGGTTAAATTTTGAGGTGTTTTGTGAGCTGGTTGTTAAACCTAGCCGTTACCAAAATCCTTATTCTATATTAAAAGTAGATATTATGACCTATAATTTATAAATTTTATTTATTTATAATTTATTCTATATTAAATGTCGATATTACGACCTATAATTTATTTTTTTGAAAATGTCTTATATAGCAAAATTAAATATAATTACAAAATTAAAATAAATTACATAGAATTGATTATTCACAATTAAATTATGTGGAATTACCATCCAGTCCAGCCACGGCACTTCTGGGAATAGACCCCATAGCTGAGAGCAGGGATGGAGATGTGGCCAAAGCAGCACATTACAGCAGCCAGAAGGTGGGTGAGGGAACAGATAAGAACACACGGCTGTCCACACAGTGGAATATTACTCAGCCTTAAAAAGGAAGGAAATTCTGGCCCACGCTTGAGTGTGAACCTTGAATAAGGAAGCTTGGCTACGTTATGTTCATTGAAACAAGCCAGACGCAAAAGGTCGATGTATGATTCCACTTATATCAGGCACCCAGAGGGGCGAGAGCCGTAGAGAAAGAAGGGCTGGGGAGTGGGGGGCCACATTTGATGGGAAGAGACTTTCAGTTGGGATGACAGAAAGTTGTGGAAACCAGTGGTGGTGATGGCTGCTGTGTTTACTGTCCCTGAATTCTCTGCTTGGAAATGGTTAAAATGGGCCACATTGTATATTGTGATATTTTTCCACAATACATCGCATTGCTGTTAGAAAAAAATCACACAATTAAATTATATGTTCGGTTTCTTAGAATACAAAGGAAATGACTTACAAGTAGTTATGTTGAGAACGAAGGGAATAAATGCACACACCTCACCCCGCCTGCGTGTTGGCTGGAGCTGACCGTGGACTCCTCGAACCTGCTGTGTCTGACCGTGGACACACCTGAGGGCGCCTGCCCATCTCACCTGCCTCAGTCTCTCACCTGGGCAGGAGTATTGATTCCACAGAAACAGACCCGTGTCACAGGCCAGGGTGGCCTTTCGGCCTGTTTGCTCATTGTCAAGTGTCAGGGGAACCACTGGGGGGGCGGGGGGCTGGCCGGCATGGGGACACTGGGGGGTCAGAGGTCAGCTGTTCTGCAGATATTTTGGAGGTGGAGACTGATGGTTTGGCTGAGGGGGTGGCGGAAGGCAGTCTGGGGGAGGCCTAGATGTTTGACTTGAGCGCCACTGACCAGGATGGCACACAGAGGGTCTTGGGGGCTGTGGACAGTGTAGCACTGATGGACCCGAGGCCCCGGGGCTCAGGGGGGCCCACCGTGCGCCAGACCATCCCTGACAGAGTGACCTGCCAAAGCCCAGCGCGGCCTGGTAAGGGCTGCCCCACCCTAGCACGCAAGCCCCACCTGGGACGTGGGTGGAGCTGGGGTCACCGTCCAGCGTTTGAGCCGAATGGCCGTTTCCGCCCATTGATTTCCTCTCTCCTCTTTTTCCCACACTTTGCATTCAGTCCGCCAGGCTCAGCCCGTGGGCTTGCTCCTTCCCGTTTCCAGAAGGTCCTGGACCGGACTTCATATTGTACTTCTCTGACCTATCCTGGCCTCCAGTTTTTCTTATTAAAACTTGCTGCCCTCCGTCCCCCACCTCCCTGGATGGCCTCTTGCTGATGGCGGGCACTGAGACTTGGATGCCTCTGGGAGACGCAGCTCTGACCCAAGGGAGTGATTCAGAGGGGGGCGCAAGGTCAGTATTAGTGTCCCGAAGCTGCTGTAACGAAGGGGCCGTGCTGGGCTGACGGCAGGCCCTCCCGCATCGCTCCGAGTCCAGAGTCTGCGGTCCCTGTGAAGGCGGGGAGGGCCCTCTTCCTCCTCCGCCTGCTGCTGGCTCCAGACGCCCTCGTTTGTGGCTGCTTCGCCCTCGTCTCTGCTCTGACGTCATGTGGCCTTTTGCTCTGTGTCCCCGTGAGCTCTCCTTTCTGGTCTAGGATTCTTGTCATTGGACTTAGGGCCCATCCAGAAAACCCAGGCTGCTCTTATCTCAAGATCCTGACCTTAATTACGTCTGCAAAGATCCTTTTATCAAATCAGATCACATTTGAGGTTCAGGTGGACCTATGATTTGGGGCTACCATTCACTCACTACAGGTCTCGTGATGGGCCCGTGACTAGGGGCCCTGTGGCGTCCTCTCAGACACTTTCCCCTGTGGCCAGGCCTTCATTCTTCCTTTTCCCGCAGTCTCGGATGAGGGCACCATCATGGAATGTGGAGACCTTAATGCTGCTACTTTTCTTGCCCGATTTAAGTTCACTCTCCTCCCTGCTGTTGCTGCTTATTTTTATCTGCCCAGTGCCCCGGCCAGGGCAGGTCACCTGGTCCTGGCCCTGGCTCTCACTGCTCAGGCCCTGGGAATGGGGTGGGGGCCTTCGCTGCCACATAGGGGGGTTGGGCCTTATAAAAGCCCCAGAGCCCCAGATCCGGCCCAGCCACCACGAGCCATGAGAGGATGGGAGATGATTAAAGGGCCGGGCCGGGAGGGATGATGTATGCGGAGAGAGAAGGCCGGGCGCCTTGGACCGTCTGAGTTTGGAGAAGGTAATTATGACGGGCAGGGTGGTGCCCAGCTGTTTCCCATCTTGTCTGAGGACAGAAACCAAAGAGAAAATAGATGCTGTACAATGAGAGCAGCTGGTTAGACACGAGGGTGAACTTCTTGGCTAGGCGTGCGGCCAGACGCGGGGTGGGTTTCCTGAGGGTGTTTCCCTATCTTGAGGTGTCTGACCTGGCAAGGCAGCCCAGGCGCAGGGCGTGGACTGGATGGGCTCGGGCACTCTCTGGCAGGGGCAGTCGGCTCCCTCCTGCCATTGTTCTGCATGCCCATGGGGGAGCCTTTTGTGGAGGCGGCTCCCTGGCTGGGCTCCCGAGGAAATAGGTGTGTTTCGCCCGCAGTGAAAGGCCGTGTGTAATGCACAGTGCGCCGGGCCCACACTCACCTGGCGGCGCCCGAGAGGACAATCACCTGGGCGTGGCCCCCTTGCCAGGTGCTTCTCGTAAACGCTGCGATGAAAGCTGGACCTGGACCCAACGCCGCATCCTCCCTGGGGGCGGTGACGGGGGCTGTTTCTTAGGGGCAGTGGGGCGCCAGGCTCCCCAAGGAGGGTGTGGACTGTCGGGCAGGCCGGGTGTGGGGTACCGAAGAACTCCCCGGCTGCAGGCCGCCGGGCCCCTGACGGCGACTCCCTTTCTGAAGCGGGCGCCCAGGCGGGCGAAGGCTGCGCATCTGGGATGTCTGTGGTTTCGAAGATCCGCGCCCACAAACTTGCTGGGTTGAAAATAGTTCAAAATATCCAAAGCATGAGGGAGGAGTGACGGACTACTTTTCTTAAAAAGGAAGGGCTCGATTTCATCTACTTAGAACCCCGCTCCTGCCCCCTAAACCTAGTGCATCCTCCGCAGAGATTCCTGGCACGTTTGGGGCCTTTGAGAAATGGGGGTGTGGGGGCTGGGAGGGGAGTGTGATAAGCACCCTGAGGCCCAGGATGTGCTCTGGGACCCCCCCCCAGGGATACTGCCCCCTGCCGCTGCTCTCCAGTGGCAGCTGAGGTTGGTTAGAGACCCTGGGTCCAGGCGGGGAGGTGCAGGCAGTGAGGAAGCCCACCTGGTTCCCGCTCCGGCAGGGTTCAGGCCCGGGGGGATGGGGGGGTTGCCTGCCGCCTTGGGGCAACAGGGTCTCACTAGCGTTTGTGGAAAGGCTGAAGAGTAGCAGTGACCGCCCTGGGGGGGAAGCCAGGCCTGCGGGCCCGGGTGGCACCAAGCCCCTGGATCAGCCCGCCCTGCTGCCAGCCTCATCTCCCTTCAGAGTCCAGGACGATCTTCTTACTGGGGGAGGAGGAGGGCGACTCTCCGCCTCTAGAGGCCCCTTACTGTGGCGATGAGGAGGTGCCCGTCCCTGGCTGTTGTGCCACGCGCCCTCCATCCCTGCGCCATGACCCAGCCGCGCCAACACTGCGGGCACCTCCTCTGAGGGTGCAGCAGCGACCCCCGGGTGGAAGTAGCTGGAGGGACGCCCCGCGCACCCCTGTGCCTTGGGTTACGGGGCTTTTGCGTTGGCCCGGCGCCCCTGGACTCGGAGCCCGCAGGCGGGGATCCTGCCGCCGCCCGGCGCGCCCCCCGCTTAACCCTCGGGGCGCAGAGCGCGGGAAGCCGCGGTAGCGGCTGCGGCGAACTTTGTTTGGCTGCGTAAATAAAACCTCCCGCAGAAGGAACCCTGCGCCCCAGGGAAGGGGAGGAATCTCTTCCCCTCTCGGCGCCGCCCCCGCGCCGCCGCCCGGCCTCCACATCCGCCCACATCTGGCCGCAGCGGGGCGTCGGGGGAGGGGGCCGAGCAGCGTCGGTCGCCGTCCCTGGGCGCGGGCCAGGCGGGGAGAAGCGGGACGCGCGGGTCGGCAGCCCAGGACTCGGCTGGTCCCCGCAGCGACCGCTCGGGCCCCAGCCCCTCGGGCCCAGACCTTGACGGGCGGGCGGAGCAGCCAGTGCGAGACGGGGAGGCCGGGCCGCTGGTGCGGGAACCCGATCCGCCCGGGAGGCGGGGGCGGGGCGGGCGAGCGGAGAGCGGGGAGGGCCGGTGCCCGCCCGCCTCCCCCATTCATTCAGCCGAGCCCAGGGGCCGAGGGGCTCCCGCGGCCAGCTCTGCACGGCAGGAGCGCGGGCGCGGCGCCCCAGCCAGCGCGCAGGGCCCGGCCGGGGGCGCTTCCTCGCCGCCGCCCTCTGCGCGCCTCGCTGCCCACGAGCCACCATGTCCGACCCCGCGGTCAACGCGCAGCTGGACGGGATCATTTCGGACTTCGAAGGTGGGTCCCGGGCCGGCCGCGGGCGCGCGCGAAGGCCCCTCGGGCGCGCGGGGTGCCTGGCGGAGAGACCCGACCCTCGAAGGGGGCGCCCTCCCGCAGCGCGCAGCCAGCGCCTCGCGCCCCCCGCCCCACCGCCTACGTGGAGAACGGGGTTCGGGGGGCCGCGCACTCTTACCGCCCCGGCGCTCGCCCTGCACTCCGCTGCTCCGGTTTCCTTCCTTTTATTGTTGTTTGTGTTTGCCGGGAGACAGCCGCCCCCTCGAGGGCTCAGCGGGCTTCCTGGGAACTACCCGGGCGCTGCGCTGCACTCCCGGCGACGCTGTCCCCTCCCTCAGCCGCTCCGCGTTGGCTTTCAGGCCCCCCGGCCAGGCGGCGGGTCGGGGGAGTTAGTTACCCGCCTCCCTGTCCTCCCCCACACCAGTTCGGCGCCGAATCTGGGCCGGGGAGGGCCGCTGAGCCCCAGCCCAGGGGCCGGGCGCACCCGAGTGGACACGGCGCAGGCCGCGGCAGAGTCTAGAGTGGGGCGTCCATCGGCCCCCATCCAGGCCTGGGGACATCCTCGTCGGCCTCCGGGAGTCGGCCTGGGGTGGGGGGCTGGGAAGGAGGGGGCTGGGGAAGGAGGAGCCTGCTTGCCGGTAGGGAGAGCATTTTGGTCCCCTCCCCCCTTCGGAGTTCACAAAGTGAGGAGAGACTTGGGGGGCTTCTCTCGCAGAGCGCGGCCCCCAGTCCCGGTCCCTGGGCCTGTGTGTGCGCACTTTCGTGCGTCCTCGTGACTGCCGTGGCCCTGCGCCCTGCGTCCGCGGACTAAATAAAGCAGTCGGAAGGGAAGCTCACACAATAGTCGCCAGCACTCCGGCCGGATTTCTGAGGGGCGGGTCCGCCGCTGCTGGCACCCGAGCCCCCGCCCCTCGGAGGGGCTCCAGGCAGCCTCGGGTGAGCCCTCTGGTGGGCCGAGAGCGGCTGGGCTGGAGGAAGGCCCAGACGCCCAGGTGCCAGGCTGGGCCGGGCGTTCCTGCCCCCGCGGGCAGGGCCAAGACTGGAATCTTGAGTGTCCAGAGCCTGCACCCCGCACGGCCCACCTGGAGGCAGCCCCATCTGGGGGCCACCTTCTGGCCACCAGAGCCCCAGCGGTGATTCGGGCTGGCCCTGGGGTGGTGAGGGGCTGCGGCGGCACCCCAGTGGGCGGGACCATCTACCGCGGCTGGGGGCTCAGAGCCACACGGAGCCGGAAGCCGGGTTCTGATCTGCACCCTGGATGCTGTGTACCCCTCCATCTGGACACCTTGGGGCGCCTTCTCCCACCTGGTCCCCCAGTCTGCTGCTTTCTGTTTCGCTTTCTGCCTGCAGCTCCGCCGCCCTCCCCGCAGCGCTGTCGAGAATGCTCCGCGGCAGCCGCTCCTTGGGGGTTTTAGTCAAGGTCTGAGCGGAGGAGCCGGATCTGGAGGCCGCGCCCCCTGCCGGCCCGAGCTGTGTGTCTGCGGTGGCCGGCACCCCAACCCCAGAGCGCGCGGCGGGCGGGGTTTCTGGGGGAGACGGATGCGGCCGGGACAGGCTGCTGCAGTCGGTGCCACGTCGGTTGTAGCGCCCCTGCCCGAGGTCGCCTGGTACCGCCAGCCTCACCCGACTGTCCCGACTGGCCTTGCTGACCCGCCAGTGTGGCCGGACACTGGCCGATTAAGACCACGCTGGGTGACAGTTGGCAGCCCGGGGACCTGGGGGCATTTCTCCCTCCGAGGGGGCGGGGCCTTGGGCCCTCTGGCTCCCCATGGACGCCAGTCTCCCCCTCTGTGCCCCTCCGTGGGGAGTCTGGCGTCAGGTATCCCAGCTGCCCTGGCCAGGTGCGGTGATTGTGCGTAAGTGTGTTTGTGCGCGCGCACGTGTGAGCGCTCCTCGTGGCCAGCCTGGGGACCCCGAGTCCCCGGAGTTCGGAGCAGAGTGGGTGCTGGGGCGGGCCAGCCGTGGGTGGACGGAGGAGTGTCAGAGGGGCGGGCAGCAGTGGGCGACAGGAGCTGGCCGGGCAGGGGCACGGAAGGTCGCGGCGGGCGGACGAGTCCCACGGGGGAGGCAGACCTTGAACGGGGCCGAGGTCGGGAAGGATTGCAGGAGGAGGAGGAGAGCATTGGGCCAGGGCAGCCAGCAGAGCTGGGGAAACCGGAACGAGCTGGTCCGGGAGGGGGCTGGGCGTGAGGAGGGGCCAGCGCTGCAGGCCGGTCAGCTGGGCCAGGCCAGAGCACCGAGCGTGCCCGCTGGGAGGCTGGACCGTCCTGGCGAGGGCACCGGACAGGAGGTGCTAGGGCGCCGGGGCCGCCACGCGGGGTCTCATTGGTGTCTGCAGGTACGGCAGGATGCCCCTGGGTCCCCGAGATCAGGGGGCTCGGGCCCCCTTGAGAAGCACACCTTGGGTGGGTGTTGAAGGATAGAGGCCCAGGGGCCGCCCCAAAGCAGGGCGAATTCTGAGCTGTGGCAGTCCATACTGGGGGTGACTCTCCAGCAGAGCAGGCGACCTGGAGCCATGTAGGGGTGTCCCGAGGACCCCCCACCTGGGTATCTGGGAGGTCTCGCGGGGGCTCTTGGCAGTATCAGTCCAGAGGGGCGCCCTGCAGGGTGGGTGCGAGGTGGGTCTGCCCAGAGGCGTGTGTGGGGGCTGTGGGGGGCGGACCCAGAGTTAAGGGCACCATATCCTGGACACCTCCCTCCCTGCCCTGGGAGCCCCTTCTCTTTTCATCGTTTTATTACCCACCTGGACTGGGGCTGCCGCAGTTCCTGAGGATCCCCGTGCTGCGTGGGTGCGTGGGTGTCTGTTGGGTTCAGGCCCCCCCACCCCCACCCCCGGGACGAGAGCATCCCCGTGTGCTCATAAACGCCCCCAGACTTTCCCTTCACGGGTGCTCTCGGGGCTCGTGAAGACCCCCCGTGCAGGGGCAAGAAGAGTATTTTGCATTTGCTGATGCAACTTTTTGGGTTTCATTACCTGGCACAAACAGGCTCCCTGGTGGCCCTGCCGCTTCAGGCCCCTGGGGGTGGGTGGGTGGAGGGCGGCTCTTCATTGGTGCGAGGGGCTGGGGGTCGGGGCGGCTGCCCTGGGACCTCTGGCCTTTGGGTGTCCAGCGCTGTTGCTGCCGTCTTTGTGTGACAGAAGCCCCGCGGTGCCAGCTGCTGGCCTGCCTGCCGGCTCTTGCAGGGACCAGATGGGCGCGTGGTGCAGGGACCCCAAGACCCTCCACGTTTGAGCAAACAGAATCTGCCAGAACCCAGGTGCTCCTGTCCTTGGTCCTTCTCCATCTCCGAGTCTCCTGGAGGCAGGAGGCATCCAGGGCCACAGGGCGGGTCTCTGGGGGGACACGCCTGCTGTCTGGCGTTCAGACGCCCCTGGGACACAGGCTCCTCGTGGCTGCATCCAGTGGCCTTTGCTCCCTGGGGACCAGCCTGTTGCCTGGTGATGGGGCAGCCCCGTCCTTGGTTAGTGCCAGTGGCCTCTTGAGCACTGAGTCAGGGCGAGGCGGGGCCTCTGGGAATACCACCTGCTGAGGGGCACAGTGTGCGCAGGACACAGCCCTGGTGGCCGAGAGGCCAGCCGCTGCCCTGGAGCCGGGGCTCTGCCGGTGCCGGGTCTGCAGCTGGGGGAGGCAGGTCTCTTCGGGGGCGCGCCTCCTGGCACCAGACTGGGCCCACCTGGCCGGGCACCCTGGACCTGGCACCCACCTTCCCACTGTGGGGAGGGAGACACGCAGCTGCTGGCAGAGCACCGGTCAGCGGGCACCTGGCTGGGTGGAGAGTTAGAGCTGCCGGGGGGCCTGGGCGTCCTGGAGGGAGAGGCTCCCCGGGTTTGGACAGAGCCAGGTGGCGGGGTCGGCGTCCACGGGGACAGGCCCTTTGGGGCAAGCGCCTGGCGGAGTGACCAGCCATGCAGCTGGTGCCGAGGACGGTGAGCTCGCCCCCGCTGTGTGGCCGGGCAGCGCCCTAGCTCCTGAGCCTCGGTTTCCCCCCGACAGGCAATGGCCACGTCGTCCTGGGGCAGGTGCACACGCCGCAGGCGCCCCGAGCACGCGCGGGCCGGTGTGGCCGCTCCCCCAGCACAGGGACCGGGAGATCGAAGGGGGTCAGAGTCCACGGTCAGGCCTGCTTGATGCCCCGGGGACGAGCCTGGACGGCGGTCAGCCGGCAGATTGTGAGCACCCAGGAACTGGTGTGGGGTCCCTCTGAGCCGGGCCGTGCTGGGCTCCTGGCCAAGCTCAGGGAGTCCCTGCCCGCCTGGGGCACGTTCTGTGTGACGCCGCACCCTGGAGCAGAGCTGGGGCACCGCTGCACGCTCCCGTGCCCCACCTCCGGGCAGTGCGGGCGGGTGCCCTCCACGCAGGCGTGCCCCACGCGCCCTGCCTGCGCACACCTGCCTCCCCGGTGCCGCTGGCAGCCCGCCTGGGGTGTGGGGGGCAGGCGGGTGGGCAGCGGGGCTGGGCGCACAGAGGCCCTGCGGGAGAGCATCGGTCCTGCACCTTCAAGTGTTTCATTCCTGCGGAAGCCCGGCCGGGGAGGCGTCCGTGCCGCCCTAGGCAAGAGCCAGCCAGGAAGGGCGGGCAAACAGTGTCCTTCTTTCCAAAGCCCTCTTGCTTTTTCCCAAATTTGGTGGCTCTGAGTTGTATGAGCTTGAAGGCTCTGGAACTCTCTGGAACACGGTCCCAGAAGGCTGAATCCAGCCAAACAGCCCGGCAGTTGGCGCCTGGACACCCCGGCGCCTGGGGGCATTTCTGGGCCCGGCTGTTTAATTTGGTCTGGACAGATCGTGGAGGCTCCCGCAGCCGGACAGGAGACTCCCCGGAAACCCCAAGTCTGTTGTCATTTTTAAAGTGCTCCCGACGCCCAGACACGGAGGCGGAGGGTTGAGAGGACAGCCGCAGCCAGCGGGGAGCAGGAGCACTGGGGCCCCCCTCCCAGCCCCCCTCACTCCCACCCTCATCCCCGCCCAGGCCCCCAGAGAAGCAGGGAGCCTCAGAGTCCCAGGAGGAGACTATTCTGCTTCTTCCTTTCTTGAGGGTGCTTTTCCCTGTCCTTTTTTAAAGATTTATTTATGCACACAAGCTGGGGTGCAGGCCAGAGGTGTGGGGCGGCGAGAGGACTCCCCAGAGACAGAGTGGGGAGCAGAACAGGCGGATCCACTGAAACCCACTGCTGAGGGGAGCAGCGGGGGGACAGGGGTGTCTGCTGCGCCCTGTGGGAAGCTCCCCGACCGGGGACTGAACTGGCACCGCAGCTGCCGACAGCTCCCGGGTGCTGCTCTCACCCGCTGCGCCACCAGGGAGGCCCTTTCCTGTTCATTCTTGGGCTCCTGCGTCTCTAACCCCGTCCTGGCAGCCAGCCTGGCACACCCCTGCCTGCCCCACCCCTGCCTCTGCTCCAGCCAGCAGCCCACGCCGGCCTCCCCCTGCGACCCCCGAACAGCCGGGGCCCTGGCCTTGGGCGCTGTGGTCGCCTCCCGGCGTCGGGCTTGGTGTGCCCATCCCCACGCCCCGGCCCCGGTGTCCCCACGCGCTGGAACGGCCTCCTCGCTCGCTCTGCCGCGGCGCTGAGCCGGAGGGCCCTGGGCAGGGCTCCAGGAGGCTCCCGCTCTGATGGTCAGCTCTGGTCTGGCAGGGCGGGCTGGGGTAGGGCCGGTTGTCTTGTGCCCACATCTTACTTGGGCCCGCTGAGGAATTCCTGGGGGCTGGTTTCCCTGCCCCCTTGACAGCCGCTGCCCTCCGTGTCCCGCGTCCTGCCTGGTGGAAGAGGGGAACTCTGCTCTTCGGGATGGGCATCGGTTCTCCCCGTGGTGCTGTGTCTGCTTTCCCCAGCCCAGCCCAGCCCAGCGGGGGCGAGTGGTGCGAACGGCTCTTCTGCGTGGGCACTCGGGGGCACAGGCTAACGGCTGTTTGCCGATGAGCTCGCCCCCGAATGGGGCCCGGGCACCTCTTTGTGGGGTGCTGTCCTTGAGGGTGGCCTGGGAGTGAGGAGGGCGCCATCCCAGCCGAGGCAGCCCCCCTGCCTGCAGGAGGTTAATTGTGGACCCGCCTCGGGACCCCACGGCCCGGGCACCTGCCCTGCTGCTGTCCTGGGGTGGACATGGTTCTGGGTGCCGTCCAGGTGGCTGCAGCCTGGGGGTGTCCACGCTCTCCCTCCAGGATCTGAGTGCAGGGAGCAGGCTCTGCAGGGGCTTGGCCTCCACGTGGGTGGGCAGCTCCCCCACGAAGGGCAGGCCAGCCCCGGCCCCGCGGCCCGGAGACGGGCCTTATCTCCAGAAAAGCACACAGTTTTCCTGGCCCCAGATCAGCCCATCCGCTGCCTCCGGTCCCACACGGAGGATCAAGGGGGGGCGCCCCCAGCTCGCCAGGTTTGGGTTTCCCTTCTCTGTTCAGAACGAAGTGCTGGAGCCGCCTGTCCTCAGAGGCTGCCGGGGCTCATGTTTGTTTATTCTGCAGCTGTCTGTGCGCCCCAGCTAAGTCCCGACTCCCTATGTTTGGGGGGCGCAGGCATGAGTCCAGACAACGTTAGGTCCAGGAGGGCTTCCTGGAGGAAGGAGCACCTGCCAGAGTCCCGGGGAATTTCCAGGCCGGTGGTGCTGGGCAGCTTCCCTTGCAGCTTCTGTCGACTTGGGGTTCGTTCAGAAGACCCTGCTGGGCCCCCAGCTGGCACTGGAATGGGACCTGTGTGGACTGTGCTTGCAAGCGTTGGGGGGCGGGGGGGCGGGGAGAAGCATCCAGGCTCCATCCTTTCCTGGCCCGGAGAGCTGGGAGGGACTTTGAAGAGTCCAGACAGGAGAAGGCCCCGATTTGTTAGCTGAGATGGAGCAGGCTGCAGGTTCGGCCCCTCAGAGAACCCCAGAAGGGGCTGATGCTTTCTTGCTAAACTACCAGAGAGAGAAGCCCTTCGCAGAGCTGGGGGGATGTGGCAAGGCCGCATTCGCACCTTTGCAGCCGGGAGGGGGAGGTGGGATAGTATTTGTCTTCCCTTCTGGGTTGTGGCCCTGCACCCCAACTCTTGGCCCAGGGAAAGCGCTGGTCTTGGGCAGCTGTGGGGGAGGGGTGGGGAGGGCCAGGAGGGAGGAAATCTCCCCTTCCCTGCAGCCCCCGCTCAAATATTTACATCTCCTAATATTTAAATGGGGAGGCCAGGCTCCAGCCAACAGCTGCCCCGAGCCAGCTGTCCACTCAGCCCCTCCTCCTCGCCTCCCTCCCACATTCTTTGTCTCTGACCCAAGTCCAGCCCTTCCAGCTGTTCCCGCTCCGGCTGCTGCTGTGAGTGTTCGCCTCGGCTCCTCCTCCTCCTCGCTGAGCCCACGAGGTGGCCGCAGCTCCCGTGGGTCACGGCCGGCCCAGGCCGCGCGGGCAGCAGTCCAGGTCCTCCTGACGTCAAGTCAGACCTGCTTCCGTCCATCGCTCCGTAGGGCTGCTCCCACCTGCCTGCGGCGAGGGGAGTCCCAGCCTGCTCACTGGGGTGTTGGGCACCCTGGGTCTAGGCCTGGGGCCTTGGGGGGCTGCCTCTGCTCCGCTCCCGCCCACGTTGGCCAAATAAGACTAACAGTGCCACTTTGTAGGGTGGCTGGGAGGCTTGGGAGAGGTAGTGCAGGCACAGGGTTGAAAGGGGTGTGGAGTGGGTGCACTCTGCTTCGGGGGGCCAGGGGACAGAGCGGTGCGATGGTTTAGCGTCCTGGCTCAAATCAGCTTTGCCCTGGCCGTGCTGTGACGTGGGGGCTGTCGCGTCTCATGTCCACAGCGGGGACCAGGCGAAGCCGCTGCCTCCTTGGCGGCCATGAACATGACATAGAAGCCCGGGCCACGCTCTCGGGAAGCCCGGCGTGCCCGCTGGTGCCAGGCCCGCGGAGAGCGGTGGCCTCAGCCGTCTGGCTGCTGTCACAAGGTGCCAGAGGATGGGCCGTACACAGGCGCTGACGTCTCACCGTCCGGAGGCGGGGAGCCCAAGACGACAGTACCCCCAGATTTGGAGTGCGGTGGGGTGCTGGCCTCATGGTCCCCACGTGTCTTCCCCCGAGTCTCACTTGCCGGAAGGCACGGCGGCGCCCTGGGGGTGGGGTCTCTGAGGCCGCCGACCCCTTCTCCGTCCACACCGACGCCCTAATCCTCTGGCGCCGCAAGCTTAGGACTCGGCGTGAATCTGGGGGGACCTGAACGTCCAGTCCGTGAGCAGGGACAGGGACAGCCCTCGGGTGGTGACGGGCTGTCAGGAGGGGGTGGGGCGATCCCAGTGGGGGGGCTGCTGGGCTGGGTCGCCCTGGCCCTTCCTGCCCAGCTCTGCGGTGTCATGGTGCCTGATGGGGGAAGCCTCGGCTGTCTCAGGTAAACACCTGGGGACTTTGGCCGCTTCCGGGGAGTGACCGACATGCCCCTGGTCACGTGGGCCTCTGTCCCCAGCACTTCCCTGGGGCGCGTGCTCTGCCTGGGAGCTGAGCGGTGGCAGCTGAGGCTGGATGTTGACCTTGGGAGGCTTCCGGGGAGGTGGGGCTGGGCGGGCAGCGGAGCTGGCCCTGCTGGTGCTACGTCCAGTGGCTGGTGCTTAGGGCTTCAGGAGGGCAGCGAGGGGAGCAGAGGCCTCTTCCTCCTGCCCCTCACACCGGGCGACCAAGTCAGAGCCAGAACCCAGAGATGGGCCAGCAGGTGGCTGTAGAATGGTTCTGGTCACAGTCGGAGCGGAGAAGGATCTGGAACCAGTGCTAAGAGCAGCAGAGGACTTAGCCAAGGAGAGGCAGTGGGGCGTGAGGGGCGCAGGGCTGCTCGGAGTATCTTTGTTGCCCTGTTTTCTGTTTTGCAAAATTTCTGCCTTGCACGTAAGTTGCTTTTCTAGTCAGACAAGCAATAAATACTGTTTTTTAAAGTTCATTGTCAAAAAATAAAAATAGTCCGTTGTCCAAAAGAAAAATAACCGCCCAAGGTGATCTCCCCGCAGAGAGATGACCCCTGGCTGGTGGGGCAGAGCCTGGATCCCGGCCCCCGCCAGCTCTGGCAGACTCCCCCTTGGGTGCTGGGTGGGGTGGAGGCGGCTCGGCCCCCGGGGTTGGCTCTGGACCCCTGTGTGTCTTCAGCCTCGGCAGGCCTCGGTCCTTGCCCTGGGCCCAGGCCGGCGGCGGAGGCCCTTCCTCCCTGCCCACCTCCCTGGGCCCAGTGGATTAAGCGGCCGGGCACCTGGGGCTGACGGCGTAGAGGGGCCTCGGGAACGGCCTTCCCTGAGCTCGTGGACCGCTGGAGGAGGGGGCGTTTCTGTCCCGGCCTTCCTGACCCTCACCGGAAAGCGCAGGGTCGCCGTGGCAGCTGGGGCCTCCCCAGGCAGCCCCCAGCTCCCGGCCGCCGGCAGGGCTCTCCCCCTGTGCAGTGACGCTGAGGACAGCTTGGCCCAGTCGGCCTTTCCGGTTAGGGGAAGAGTGACCCTCTCGTGGCCTGCTTCCTGCCTCCCCAAGGGCCTCGCAGCCGGGGCGGCTCGGGCCCTGCTGGTGTGGGGGGCCCTGGGCAGAGTCAGGGGGGCTTGGCAGTGTCCCCTGCAGCTGGTGGCCTGCAAGGACAGGCTGTCAGGAGCATTGCCAGGTGGGCTTCTGGAAGGCCCTCGTGTTGGCTGTTCTGGGGTGGGGGTGGGGGTGTTCCAGAAGGTTCTCCGGCACACGAGGTGTCCAGTGGAGAGTCGGCCACTCCCAGGTGTCCTTCTCCCAAATGCCGCATGCAGAATTGAGGCAGGTGGACTGGAGGGGGCCCTTGCCAGGGCCAGGGTCGCCCCCACCTGCCGAGAGGCCCGTCCCCTCTCAGAAAGTTGGTGCAGGCAACGGGAAGTCGGGTGCAGGGCCCCTGTGAGGCTGCCCCCAGGGTGCTTGGGCCCGGTGCCCGCCCTGCTCCCCAGAAGTGGGGCCTGTGCTGCCTTTAGGGTTTTATCGCCCTAAACGGGGCCGAGGCCACCTCAGAGAGCAGCCTGAGGCTGGTGGCGGGTGGGGCCCCGAAGGTGGACGGGTGTGGCCACAGGGGCCCAGGAGGGTTTGGCTTTGCAAGGAAGAGTGGGGCTGAGCAGCGGCGAGGGTGGGTGGGCCTTCCAGTCCCCTTGAGGTCGGCCTAGCCGCTCCCCGCAGTAGCACGCCCACTGCTCTTTAGTTTTCTGCGCGCCCACCCGCTTTGTCGCCAGGCCCGTGTCCCCCAGGCTAGAGACCGAGTCCCTCCACGCCAGGGTGGCCGGGCCAGCCCCAAGCCCTCGTGTGTGCATCGCTGTGGTCACACCGGCTCTGGCCAGCCTGGCTTGGCCAGTGTGGGGTTGCGCCCCTCCCCCGTTCCTTGGGGGCTCAGAGCAGCTGGACTCCTGGGTACTGCGCTGACCGGAGCCTGAACTCTGCGTCCCTGGGCTCACTGTCCCCTGTAATTAGGCGGCAGCTGTCCCCCGCGCCCCCAGGCCACAACACCTGAGCCCCCGTCCCGGCCCTGGCCGATGATTACTGTGGGCTCTGGGGGACAGCTTGCCCGGCTTTTGCTCGGCATCTTTAAACCGCTTTGGCCCACCCCCAGGAGTCGGGGCGTGAGGGGGAGAGGAGGTTCTCTGCACGGCCCACCAGGAAGGCCCCCACCCAGGTGTGCTGTCTCTGGGAGCAGAGAGGGCCCCCCAGGAAATGGGGGCCCACACTGACCAGGCCTGGCAGTTGCAGGGCTGCTCTGGGGTCCACATGGCACCCCCAGTGGCTGCTGAGGCAGGACGGTGGGAATACAACCAGGCCTGGGGCTGGGGAACCCCAGGAGTAGCACTCACGGGGGACCCGGATTCGGGAAAATGTTTCTTAGGGGGAGCGGTGAGGTAGAGGGAGGTGCTGGGCTTGGGTTGAAAAGGGGGGCGGCACCCCACCTGGAAGCAGCAGCCCAGGCCCCTCCCCCACAGGACCCTGCGGGCTTCTGGGCTGCAGGAAGAGGGGGATGAAGATGAAAGGGTCAGTAACCTCAGGGCCTGGACCTGAGACCTGTGGTTTCAGGTTTGATGTGGGCCCCTCCCAGGGCTCCCCCCCCCCCTGGTTGCCATTTATCAGGGAACCTTTGACCTCAGGAGGCCTGAAAGGTCCAGTGTCCCCTCCCCTCCCTGCAGGCAGGGCCTCTCCAACCAAGCGGAGGGTCAGGAAATTCTTGCCCTATCTGGCCCGCATCTCCTGGTGCAGCTTCTGCCTCTCCCTCCTGTGCTCTGCACACTTCAGCCAGGAGCCGGTTAAAGGGGGACAGGCCCCCGACCCCCTTGCAACAGACCTTTCTAAACACGCTTGTTCCCACAACTGCAATTCAGTCAAGAAAAGAGGAAGTCCGGCCTCTTAGGGCCACTTTAAAAGTCTGCTTGGACTGACCCCGTGTCCCCAGCATCGGGACCGGCTGGTTGGGGGGCAGGCGCGGAGGGCCCCCTTCCCACGGCAGCTGGCCAGGCCGCGTGGCTTTCGAAGAAGAGACCCAGGCCTGCGGGTCTTGCCGCCTCTGTTCTGCCGGAGAGACTCTGGAAGCAGAAGTGGCTGCGTGGCTGCGGGAGTTGAGGCTGTGGGGCGCCGTCGCCCCAAGATCCTTCCCCGGGGAGGGAGGGGGGACACCCGTAACTAACCCACCTTAGGTGTTAGGGCCCCAGGCGGGGCACGGGGGCATGAGAAGGGCCCTCACCCAGGACAGCGGGCAGCAGCGATGGGCTCCGGCTGCCCGGCCTCCGGCCGCCTCGGCCAGCGGACTCTTGCTCTGCAGACTGACCTGTGCGGGCCCCTCCGCACCCCGAGTGTCCCGTCGGACTGTGCTGCTTCTCGCCCCGACTCCGTGTCCTTTTCTCTGCGCAGCCTCGCGGCCTGTGCGCCCTCTGACTGCTGGACTCTGTGTGGAACTGCCCTCTGGGGCCTCCCAGCCAGACCCCGCCGTGCCGACCCCAAGGCCTGACCCCCCCACCCTGCACAGAGAAGGGTTGCTCCAACCTGGGAACTTGCAGGAGACGAGGGTGGGGCATCGTCCCGCTGAGCCCCGGTCACGCTCGCGTGTGGACTCGTGCAGCCTGCCCGCGGACATGAGCGCCGGGGCCTCTCCCTGGCAGGGAGGCACCCCCACCCGGTACCGTGCCTCTGGGCTCCCCAGCCCTGGCCCCCCGTGGCCACCGTTTCTTTGGGGACAGTCCCCGCTCTGCTGCTGCCTGGAGACCCAGGACCTGCTTGGCGCCGTCGTGGGGCGACTTTTGACCTTGGTCTCCAGCCTCTGCAGGCCTGTCCGGCCGGAGCAGGGCTCTGCGGCCCGCCGTGAAGCCAGGAGGGTTCGGGAGCCGGGAGAGGCCGCGGCGCCGAGCGCTGCACAATGGCCCCTTGTGCGCTCACATTCCTCCTTAAACAGGCCCAGATCCAGCCGCCAGCTCCCGCCCCGGGCACAGACCGGGGGTGCTTCTGCTTCTGCCCTGCGGGGAGAGGGCTGGGGGAGGGGCCGGCCCTCCCTGCGCGCCACAAGTCCTGCTCTGGCCAGGCTGTGGCTGCTTCTGGCCCCTGGGAACGTGGAGTGAGTGCGTCGGGTGCAGGCCTGTGGGGAAGGGCAGGGGCTGGTGCCCAGAGCCCGTGTGGTCCACCCGCGGCGCCTCGGCTGCTGCGCACCCCATGTGCGCTCGGGGACGGGGGGGGGGGGGGGTGGCGCCCACATCTGCAGCCTGCTATTTTTACTTCGTGTTCTCAGCGTTTCTCATCCTCCAGCCCGGGATTTTGATGACGGCGCCGATCGCGGCATCTGGGCAGGGCGCTCTTGGAGCTGGGCCCCGCCGCGGCCGTCTCCGCCATGGATCTTTCTGCGCCCGGGCTCTTCGTGGGGCAAGGCCAGCGCGGCCACTCACGCACACTCCCGGGGCTCGCTGCGGGGGAGGGCAAGGACAGCGGAGCGAGGCTCCGGGGCGTCTCTGGGGTGGACCCTGAGGAGGGCCGGCGGGCGTCTGGGCGCTGGCGTGAGCAGAGTGGTCAGCTCGCGCCCCAGCCCCGGCGTTCGTGTCTGACGCTCTGGGGGTCCGGCTCCTCAAGCCCAGCTGGGCGTCTCTGCAACCCCGCTGGCTCTTTCACCTGCTGGCCGGGGACACAGCCCAGCGCCAGCTGTGAATGCCACTCCTGCCGGTGGCTCCCTGGGGACCGCCGGCTGCCAGCGCTGGCGTGCGGCCACGGGGGTCTCAGACCCACAAAGTGAGGGGCCCTGAGGCCCCGGCTGGCGCCCCTGGCCCCCCGTGGACGCCCCCAGACCTCTGCCTGCACAGGGCGGGGGTGGGCGCGTGAGACTCCCCTCGTGGGCTTCTGCCCAGCCCTGCCCCAGGTGGTGGCGTGTGTTTCCGGGGCGACCGTGGCTGTGTGTGGGTGCAGGCCTGGGGGGTCGAAATGCCCCCAGCCTCAGGCCCTGTCTTGCCAGCTGGTGACAAGGCAATTTTCCCTGGCTGGGTGCTCGGGGATGGGGGCCTCCGTGGGGGGTGGTGCTCGGCGGCTCTGCAAAGCAGCCTGTGCCAGCAGCAGCCGTCCCGGTGGGAAGCGGGGTGCTGTTCCTGCGGCTTCTCCACCATCTGGGCTTTGGGGCTGTGCCAGGAACCGGAATAGGAGAAGCTTTTTCTCTCTGGGCTCATTGCTCCCCCAACCTTCTTTGCAGAAACACTTTTTGCAAATAATGTCACATGTCCAGGGGTTGGGGGTTAGGACTTGGGCATGTTCTGTGGGGAACGCAACTCAGTCTGCAGACCCCAGAGGGGAGGGGAGCTCCGCTGGCCCAAAGGGGGTGAGGACCTAGAGCCTCCCTGTTCCTGAGGCCAGTTCTCTGGCCCCCTGTGCTCTGTGCCCACAAACCTGTGTCTGGTTGAATCTTTACGTTGGCGGCAGGAGCCCCTGAGGCCCGGTGAAGGGGCAGGGAGCTGGCTGGTGGGGTGTGGGGGGGGACACCCCAGATGCCAGGCGATGTGGGAGGGGAGTAGTGTGAGCGGGGTGGGCTTTGGGAGGAGGAGTGAGCGCAAGCCTGGCTTTGGGGACCGGACATCAGAGGAGGTGTGCTTGTTTGGGGGGTGGCGTTGGGCCTCAAGAGCTCGCCAGCGACCCCCGGGGCTGCCTTACAGGGGTGGTTTGGGGGTGCCTCAGGGGCCCGCTTGGGGACACAGGGCCGGGCGCTCAGCTCTGTCCTCCCGGCCGGTGAAAGCGGGACTCGACTCTCTTTGGGCGCCATGTCCTGCCGGCTGGGGTCCCCCGGAGCCTGGCCCCGCAGGCCGGATGCAGCCTGCCCGTGTTGGTTGGTTGGTTTGGGCCACATTTAAAGAAATATTTTAAAAGGTATTTTAGGCTTTAGAAATCTGGATTTTCAGATTCTCTTGAGGAGCCCAAAACTCGGGCTGTGCCGGGCCCACGAGCCCCAATCGCCAGCGGGGCTGGGACAGCTTCCTCTGTGCTGTCCCTGTCTCTGCCCGGCCTCTGCGGCCAGGGATCTGTGCCCTCTGTCCACGAGAGGAGGTGGCCTGGGCCTGGGGCAGGGTTCCACATGTGGGCGGGGCCTGGAGACCGGCCTGCCGCCAGGTGCTGGCCCCTCCCCGGCCTGCCCTCCTGGTGTGGAAGGGAAGAGACCAGAGCAGCTGGCCGAGAAAGCTGCTGCTGGGGGCGGGGGCCCAGCGGGCAGGGAGGGAGTGGGCCGTGTCCTGGACCGGGCAGGCGGTCAGGATGAGGACGCCCCACAAGGGGAGGGGTTGTGGGTTACACCAGGCTCCAGGCTTGCGGCCCAGCGGTGGGAACCGTGGGCCTTGGGGCTGGACATGGCTCTGCCACCCCTCTAGGCGCCTTTGGGCCCAGGCCTCAGTTTCCCCATGAGTATGGGGGACGAGAGGTCCCATCCCAGGGCTGTTGTGAGGGGAAGCGATGGTGGGTAGGCCGCGCCTGGCCCGTGGGGGCAGTGCCGGTGTCGGCCGCCCCCCTTGCGGGCAGCTGGTGCCCTCTTGGTTCCGACACGGTGATTGCGGCTGTTACTCTGAGGTCCAGTCCCTGCCTCCGCCGGCCACTGAGCGACTGGTGTCTGCCCCGGAGGGAGGGGTCAGGGAAAACCTCCGCAAGGAAGAGTCAGAGGCCTCGGGCTTGAACATCCTCACAGAGGTTGCCCTGGAGGTCCACTGTGTGTCCACAGCCGGGCCAAGGCCGCGTCCTTCAGCTCCCCCCGCTGTCTCTCCCAGGTCGCGCGCTTGTTGGCCTGAGGCCCCGCGGGGCGGCTGTCCCCGCGCCCTTCTGGGAGGTGCCCCCACGTTCCCGGTTTGCGGGGTGTCCAGTCTCCGCTCACCGCATCTTCCTCTCTGTCTTTCAGCCTTGAAAAGATCGTTTGAGGTCGAGGAGGTCGAGACCCCCAACTCCACTCCGCCCCGGAGGGTCCAGACCCCCCTGCTCCGGGCCACGGTGGCCAGCTCCACCCAGAAATTCCAGAACTCAGAGCCGGCCGGCCGCCATGTAGACTCGCTCAGCCAGCGCTCCCCCAAGGCCGCCCTGCGGAGGGTCGAGCTCCCGGGGCCCAAGGCCGAGCCCGTGTCCCGGCGCACGGAGCTCTCCATCGACATCTCGTCCAAGCAGGTGGAGAACGCCGGCGCCGCCGGCCCGGCCCGCTTCGGGCTCAAGCGGGCCGAGGTGCTGGGCCACAGGACGCCGGAGCCCGCTCCTCGGAGGACGGAGATCTCCCTGGCGAAGCCCCAGGAGCCGGCCCACCGGAGGATGGAGACCGCCGCTGCCAAGGTCCCCGAGGGGCCCGCCCCCGCCGCCGATGCAGCCCCTAAGCGGGTGGAGATCCAGGTCCCCAAGCCGGCCGAGAGGCCCGCCTCCCCCGCCCCACCCCTGAGCCTGGAGAGTTCTGAGCCCACACCGATGTCCCAGCTGCAGAGCAGGCTGGAGCCCAAGGGGCACCCCGCGGCCGAGGGGCCGCCCAAGAGCCACGAGGGTGAGTAGCAGAGGCCCGGTCTCTGGGCGGCCGTGCTGGGCGGGGAGCTGCTCGGCTGGGGGCCATGGGGGGCTGCTGAGATTGGGGTGGGTGCTCTTGGGCAGACCTGGGCTTCCACCGGCGGGTTCCTGGGGCTGGGGCGGGTCGGCCGCTCTGTCCCCTGGGCTGGGCTCGGTTTGGGCTTTGGACCTCTGGGTGGCCAGAGGTGGCCCACCCTTCATGGGTCCTGGGCTTGGCTGTGTGGGGGGCCTGCTGTGGGGGTCTGAGCGTGGGAAGCGAGGAGGGGGCGGGCCTGTGGGGCGGCTCTGCAGGGGTCCTGCCAGCCTGGGGTGTGGGGTGGGGCTCCAGCCCTCGAGATTTTGCTCTGGGGGGTTTTCCTCCCCTGGGAGGGAGGGAGGGATGTGGCCAGAGGCAGGAGAAAGGGAGAAACCTCATCTCCGCACCTAAGATTCTCTGGCCGCTGGGAGGGGTCTCCGACACGTGGGGAGCCCTGGGGTTCCTGCTCGCAGCTTCGTTTGGGGGGTATGCTTCCCACGAGGGAAGGGGCACGACGGGATTGAGCTCTGGCCTCCAGGGCCCAACCCAGAGTGTGCTTATGGGGAGGCGGTGCGGTCCCGGGGTGCAGGGGTGTGCTGTGCCCGGCCTGCCCCCTCAGCCTCCGGGGTTGTGTTAAAGGTGCTGGCGGGTTGTTAACCCTGTGAGAGCCGCCCGCCCCGGGCTGCTCGGGACTCAGGGAGCCTGTGGGTGGGACCGGCAGGTAGGACAGCTGGGCCTCGACTTACCTTTTGAACATTATTGTTATATTTAACTGGCAAATTGTATCGAGCGTAAAATTCAGCGTTTTCGCCATTTGTAAGTGTGTCGACTCCAGGGCACTGACGGCTCCCCGTGGCCGTGCGGCCGGCACCCTCGGTTTCCCGAGTTCCGTCCCCCTGCGGGAGGCTCTGGCCCCATGGGGCCCCCACCCCCAGGCCTGCTCCCCCGCCCCCATCTCTGGGGCTCTGGCTCCCCCGCCCCCATGGAAGCGGAGCCTGGGCCGGCGGCTCTCACCAGCTGCTGTCCCCGAGGCCCGGCCGCGAGGGGGCCTCTGCCCGTCCTCTGCCGTGGGGAGGGCCGCTTCTGGCCCCCGCCGGGCGTCCTGCGGGGCTGCTGTGAGGGATGCTGGGACACGGCGTGGGGCGTCTTTCTGAGTCCTGCTTTTAGTTTCCCTGTTGCCTGGGATATTCCCTCGGGGGCCGGGAGGGCTCGTGACGGCGTGGGGTGCTGGGTGGCACAGTGCACCCCCTCTCTGTGTCGCCGTCAAAGCCATGTTTGATTCAGCGGGGGGGCGGGGGTGCAGGGATGTGGCTGAATTTCCAGCCCTGGGGCCCAGACCGCACTCAGATCAGCCCTGGGTGTGGGTGTCTGTGCCCCGCTCCGTGACTTGGCTGCCGGGCACGCCGGGGTTTGCGTGTGGCCAGGCGGCTGTTCCCAGCCTGTCGGTCCAGGTCTTGGGCGCCCGCGCCAGCCCCTCCGGGAAGGCAGCAGCTCGGCTGTGTCAAACTGGATGTGCCGGGAGACGGCCGTCACCCGCGGCCAGACCTGGTGACAGCTGGGGGTGTGCCGGGCGCCGGGCCTGCGGGGAGGCCAGCACTGGGTCTCAGGCCTGCACCAGGGCCGGCGCTGGGCCGCCAGACCGCCCCAGGAGCAGGGGTTGGCAGCACTGGGACGGTGAGGGGGAGGCTCCTGGGAGCCCAGGCACCCCCAGTTTGGAGAGGGAAAGAGCCACCAGGCAGAGACGGGGCAGAGAAGCTTTTCCAGCCGAGCAGCAGCCGGCATGTCCGGAGCCTGCACGCGGAGGGAGCCGCAGCCTGTGCTGTGTCCAGGCCGGCGTGAGGGGAGCCCGGCGCCCGCCCCGAGCCCAGCTGGAGCCGGTCAGGGCCCCCCCACGTCCTGCCGGCTGGGTGGGGAGGGGCGTGCAGACAGGTGGGCGCTGGGGGAGGACTGGGGCGGATTCTTGTCACCTAAACAGCCCTAAAGACGTCGCCGGGAGCAACACGCGGTGGACCTGGGGGCGGCGAGGCCGGGGCACCCCCAGACACGCACGCAAGTGGGCTGGGGGCTCGGCCTGACCGCCTGGCCTGGGCTGCCGTCCTGACGACCCGGGCGAGGGCCCCCTCATGGGGGCTGCAGAATCCACTGTGGGGGCCTCGGGTCCCTCCCACCCAGCCCCCAGCGAGGCCCCCTGCGACTCTGTCCCTCCCTCCTCCTCGAGGCCTGAACCACCCGTCCAGGCACAGATCTGGCTCTCCCTGGGCCGCGCTTCCGGTCCATCTTCCCTGCAGGACTGGTGCTTCCACCCCCTTCCGCCTCCCTGGGGGGCTGGGCTGGGAGCTCTCGGCAGCCCCCACTGCAGGGCCTACTGCCCCGGCACTGCGGCCTCTGGTGCAGCCCCCCACTGCTCCCCTGGGGAACTCTAGGCTGTGACCGTGGCGGGGAGCACAGGGTCTCCTGGGACCCTGGCTGGACGCCCCCAGATTGGCCTCCCTAAATGCACAGGGCTGGTGCAATCCAAGCCCCGCCAAGCCCTCCCTGACCCCTCACCCCTGCGCCTTCCACAGTCGGTTCAGCCTCTTGTCCAGCGGGCGCCACCCGCCCCTGCTCCTCTTCACACCACTGTCTTTTGAACTCCTATGCATCCTTCAGTGCCCAGGTCAACAGCGCCTCTTCCAGGAGTCCTCCCACGAGGCAGCGGGAGCCCCACCCCTCTGACTCCCAGGCCTCTCTGCCGCTTCTCCTGTGTAATAATCTCGTATCGGGTTTGGGAGGGAAATTGTTTCCTTCCCTCCGCTGGACTTTCGTTTCTTAACATAAAGGGTTTTCAGAATACCCTTTCTTTAAAATTTGGGGAACAGAAAAATGGGAGCTGGGTCCACCTCCCCGAAAGGACCCCCCCAGCCAGCACTTGCTACGTGTCCAGGATTCCTGCCCCGCCCTGGCCAGATTCCAGGTTATTTGAGGGTGGGGCTGTTGTCTTTGGGATTTTGTTCTTTTTTTAAAGAATCCCTTAAGATACTGAATAAGGGGCTTGGACGCAGCGGGGCGCTGGAGGAGGGTGGTCTGGGGGCAGAAGTGGCAGCAGGCACCTGTGGGCAGGGGCAGGGAGCCCCATGACACGCAGATGCCTCTTGGTCAGCTTTACCCGAGAGAACCAGGGAGGCAGCGCCAGCAGCTGCGGTCCCCGGCCCCATGGCCCAGGCCCACCCAGAGCCACCCAGCCACTCCCAGCCGCGGAGCAGGGTGACCGCACTGCCTGCCGGGGCGGCTCTGGGTGGGCCTGGGCTGCGGGGCCGGGGACCGCAGCTGCTGGCGCTGCCTCCGCGGAGCCACCCCGTCTCCCGGTGCCAGCCAAGGCTGCCTTATAAGGCGGGCACTGCTGCTCCTCGGGGCTGGTGCTCCGGGGAGGCAGGGCTGGCCGAGCGGCCCTGGCCAGCACCCATTGAGCTCCCTGCGTGTCCTGCCTCCGCCCTGGAGCGCCCGGGTTCTGAGGCCTGAAGTGGGGGTATCTGAGCTCTCGGGTGCAGCCGCACAAGCCCCAGCCCCCCAAGGACCAAGACAGGTGCCCTTTCTACAGTGGTCCACAGTCATGTAGGGCTGTGGGGTGAGGTGGGGGTGGGGAAGACACAGCCATGTCTCAGGGGGTGACTCTCTCCCTAAGAAGTTGCAGGAATGTCCTTGGTCAAAGATGGGGCATAAGGGAGCCCCACGCGGGCGTGGCTGTTCGCACAGGAGGCCTGCCTGCCCCTCCGCGGGTTAGCTGGGTGCCTGCTGCCCAGGGCCACCGTGGGGGCTGTGGCAGAGTGGGGGACAGAGGGGCCCGCAGCACAGGGTTCTCGGGACCCCCGAGCAGGGACGTGTGGTTGGCGGGAGCTGGGCAGGAAAGTGAGTTCTGAGCTGAGTGGGGGCTGTTCCGCCAGGGAAATGGGGGCACGTTCCCCACCAGGGTGGAGCCCCACGAGGTGCTCCAGAAGTGCCCAGTGTGGGTGTGAAGTGGGGGGAGGCTGCCCACCGTGTGCCTGGGGAGGTGGGACACAGGCGCTGCAGTGGCTTCCGAGACACCCCGTGTTTACAGAACACCCCACTAACTTAGGATTCGCCTAATTCTGGGCCTGTTCCTGGGCTCTGAATTCCCCATGGACGGGGGCTGCTTCTTGCCCACCCTTCACCCCGACACCTGGCGCACACATGGGGAGCTTGTTAAATGTGGAGGAACTCAGGGTGTCTGCAACAGCCCCCCCAGAGTTGGTTTCCGGGTGGGCCTTGGGGTTTCTTCTTCTGGTGGAACAGGCGGTGCCTCCAGCGGGGGCACCCCACTTCCTTCCTCCCTGGGAGACCCCTCTTGAGCCCCTCGCTTCCAGCCCCCAGGGCACCCAGGTAACTTGTGGCCTCGGGGCGGGGCTCTCGTCTGCTGTAAGGAGAAAGGGCCTCACTGCTGGACGTGCCCCAGGATGCCCCTGGGCCCCGCGGGGCGGAGTGGCTGCGGACGAACTTGGAGGCAGCAAGGACAGAACTTGGTTCCGGACCCAGGAAAACAACCCCCACCCCCACTCCCCCCGCCGCCGTCTGCCTGCCGGGCCGGCCCGTGGGAGGAGGACAGGGCCGTGCAGAACGCAGCTGCGGAACGCCGGAAATAGCACCGCGCAGCTGCCGGGCCGGGAGCCCGCTGGAGGCTCAATCCGCACTGCCCCTGCCGCTTTGGGGGCCGCAGCCCTGACTGCCCTGCCCGGCCAGGACACATGCGCTGGGGGAGGCCGCCGGAGCAGCTGCCAGAGGGGCCGCGTGTGCCCCGCCGCCGCGCAAGGCCCGGGACAGCTGCTGGGGCCGGCGCTGCACAATGGGCCGCTGTCCCGCGCGTAGCCGCCACAGCCCCGCTCTGTGCGGCGTGGACAGAGGGCGCATTCAGAGCCGGAGGAGTGCCCTCGGCCCCCCGCCCGCCCCCCAGCGCCCTGAAGTGGGCAGCCCTGCCCAGACCTGGGTTTCCGCAGCCAGCCTGGACGGTGCCACTGGCCCTAATCAGCCACGTGTGGACCCGCGGCCACGAGCTGCGCCCCACTTCCCCCCCCCACTGCCCCCCCGCCTTCCCTGAGCCGATGCCCGCTAAATGTGGGGGGCTGGGGTGTCTGCGGCAGCTGCCCACAGAGCTGCCTTGTGGGGGCTCAGCGTTTCTTTTGGTCGAACAGGTGGTGCCTCCAGCAGGGGTGTCACACCTGCTTCCTGGGTCTTGTGGGGACCCTCCGTGCCCCCTGCACCCCTCGGGCCCCAGAGCCACATGTGGTCGCCGAGGAGCAAAGCCAGCTAGTGCCAGGCTGAGCTTCCAGTTCTCTGGGTGGGCAGGTGGAGAAGGGGCAGTGCTCCGGTTATAGCGGGGGGCACGGCCCCGGTCCCCCCTGCCCTTCCCCACTGCTGCCCCAGGCACGCCTCTAGGGGACCCCAAACTCGAGGGACCCCACTTGGTAATCCCTGGCCCGTAAGCGTGTTTGGTTGGACCTGGAGCCTGGGCTGTTCCCAGGGCAGAACCTGGACGCAGCCGCGGGCCTGGCCTCAGCTGGGGGGGTCCGAGCTCCCCACCCGCGCCCGCGGCCTCTCCCTCGAGGCTGGTATTTCAGCCCCTGTCCAGCTCCCACTTCCTGTCGCCTATTCCTCTTTTAATTTCCAAAAGCAGCACACAGCCAGCGCCGGAGAGAAGAGCCGAGGGTTGTGTGGAATCTGAAAGGGGCCCATGCCCACTCCCCGGGGCCTCGCTCCCCGCGGGCCGGAGGACGTGTCCCCTGGTCTTGGTCTGCGGGGGCCCCAGGGGGCGCCTGGGAGGACGTCGCGTGTGAACATTGCGGATTTTGGGGGCATGAAGCAGGCTCTGCGGGGGCTCCCCGTTTTGCCCGTGTGACCCACGGCGCAGGCCCGGCCCAGCCCGGCCTGCGGCCTCCGTGAGCGTCCGTTTTCTCACTGGAGTCCCCTCACTGGTGACCGTCACCGGCCCTGGCTGGCATTTCCGCGCCGGAGGGAGGGTGCACCGGAGTGCCCATCCCTGCGGCCTGCTCCGCCCAAGCTGCAGTCTGACTCGGCGGCCGGCGGGACGGTCTTCCCTGGGTCACAGCGGGTCCAGGGCTCCCGCGAACCCTCGTTCCCAGTGTGCTGCTGACCCTTCTTCGGTTCCTTCCCAAGGCGGCCTCTGCGCCTGGGCTGTGGCTGCACAGGTGCTCCCCTGACCGGTAGGTCCTGAGGACCTCGGTGTCGTCGTTCTTCCCTTGGGGGCGCGCGGCCCGCCCCCACCCCACCCCCGTGCCGAGGTCTGGCAGGCGCTTCCCCCGGCTTCTCCAAGCGCTGCTGTAGCTTCATTCTCACGTGCCGAAATCGTGGCTCCCCCGCGTGTCTTTCCCTCCCGGCGAGGCCGCTGGGGGCCTGCAGGTCGCAGGGAGTGACCGGTGGGGGCCAGGGGCGGGGGGGGGGGCGTGTGCCGCTATTTTTGCTGGTTTTGCAGTCGGTGTGGTGCTGGCTTAGCAAGAATACTTGGGATGTGTTTGGCTTTTTCTGTGTTCTGGAACGTTTTATTTGTTTTTTTTAAAGATTTTTTTTATTCATACATACAAGCTGGGGTGCAGGCCAGAGGTGTGGGGCGGCAAGAGGGTTTACCAGAGACAGAGTGGGGAGCAGAACAGGCAGATCAGAAATACACCGCTGAGGGGAGCAGCGGGCGAGGCAGGAGAGGTCTGCCTCGCCATGTGGGAATCTCCCCTACCCGGCGAGGAACTCAGGCTGCAGTGGCTCAGACGGCATCTTAGGGCTGAGACTTAACCCCTGCGCCCCCAGGGAGGCTCTGTAATGAATTTATTCTTAAATGTAAAAAACCAAAATGCTAATCACGACCCAGTAAAGCTTCTGCAGCCAGGATGTTGGGGTGGGGCTGGACCAGAGGTGGCTGGAGATGCCCCCAGGGGTGTCTCAGGGGGGCCTCGTGTACTTCCTGGAAGATTCCAGAAGGTCTAAGGTGAGCACACGCCCCCACTTAAATGCAGGGTGACCGGGGGCGTCCCTTCCCACTCCCAGTCCTGCTGGCTTTTGCTTGGTTTGGGGAGGTGAATTTTTTGCAAAATTTCAGTTTTTCAAAAAGTGCGTTGGAATGAGACGGGCCTTGTTGCCTGAGGTGTGTGGCGCCCCCTCGAACCCGCGCCCGGGCAGAGCCTCACCTGTCGCCTGGCCCTGGCTGGAGCTTTGGCCCGCGCCCCATGGCCCACGGCAGCTGGACGCTGCCCCAGTCTCCGGCCTGGGCCTGTCGCCTCCCGTGCTCAGGCTCCCGCGTGCTCCACTCACCACGGCCTCCGGAGCGGCTGGCTGCCTGGTGCCTCGGTTTCCCCATTTCTAGTCCCAGCTGGCGGGAGGCTGGGAGGCGCGGGGCTTGTCAGGAGCGTCTGTCGGTCGTGGGGACGGCACGCGGCACGGGGTCCCCTGCGCTGCCCCGGGTGGTGGCGTCCTCGGGGAAGCGCTGAGGGGCCGGAGAGGCAGGCGGGCAGGTGTGGGCCCCGCGGCTGAGTTTATTTCTGTTCTCTGCCAAGGGGGGCTTCGTGGTCTGGGGGTCCGGCCAGAGGGTCGGGGGCACCGGGGTCACTGGTGAGCCAGAGCAGGCTCCTGGGGTGGGGTGGGGGCGACTGTTTTCCCTGCAGCCTGGAGCCTGGCCCAGGACAGGGGCTGTGTTTTCACCGGGGTGACCCCCAGGTAGTCTGGCTTCCGGCTCCTCGGCCTGAGGCTCCCTGCCCTGACTAAGTGAGTCTGGTGTCTGATGGGAAGAGCAGGCCTGAGGGCAGCGGCTCCGGTTACAGAGGGGAGGCACCTCCCAAACCAGGTCCTGCGGCTGCCGGCCTCACCCCGCTGGACTCGGGCACCGGTGTCCAGGCTGCGGCCGCCCCGCCAGGTGAGTTCAGGCTGAGTGCTGCGGGATGTGGGTGCAGCGGTTTCCCCGGTGGGGCTTGGGGCGCGGCTGCGAGGTGGCGAGGAAGGAAGAGCCAGGCCTGTGGTTGGGGGAGTGGCTCCATCCGGGGTCCCTGGGCAGCAGCCCAGCCCCTGGGCCCCAGGCGTGTCCCGGCCCCGCGTCCCCCTGTGGCAGGGCCTCGGCCACGCTGGGGTCTCCAGGGAGGCGGGGCCGGGCTGCAGCGCGGCCACCAGCCCCGGAGTCCCAGCCCAGCGCTGCCTGTGGCTCCCGGGGCTCCCCAGATCCGGTCAGCCTAGCTCAGCCTAGCTCAGCAGCGAGGCGGCGGCTCCCTGCCCCCCACCCACGTCCTCGCTCACGTCTCACTCCCTCTCCGTGGGCGCTGCGCTCCCTGGGGCCCATGCACCAGCAGCACAGCCCCGCCTGGCGTGGGCCCTGGACGTCCTGCTCCAGCAGTGGGTGGTTCCGGTTGAACCCATAAGCTCCGGGGTGTCGGTTTTGGTGTCCAGATGCGCCTGTGGGGCCAAGCGCTTCGGTCGCGGGCTGGGGTCTCGGCCCAGCTCCCTCCTCGGTCCCCTCCTCCCCTGGCCCCTCGCCCCAGTAGTGCCTCCCATGCGCTGGGGAGCTCTCTCTGCTCCCAGGATTGACCCCTCTGGCTACCATTAGTGAAATGCTCATCTCAGCCGGAGAGGCCCAGCCGGGACAGCTTGGGGCACTTACAGTCACTGACTCTGTCCCATTTCCCAGATGCAGCAGTCAGAGGCTGGCTTTGCCTCCCCAGGGAGTCAGGCGCCCCCCACCCTGGGGGTGGCCAGTGCGGGAGCTGGCCTCTGCCCCAGGCTCTGCGGCCTGCCCAGGACACGCCCCCCTCCCCCCTTCTTTGGAAAGCACTGTGAGCTGAGAAGTGAAAGAAAACTCCAGTGAGAAAGGCGAGCCTCTGGTATTCCCCCTCTCCCTCCGGGCCCTCAGCTGCCCTGGATTTTGAAATAAGATACTGCTTGTGGGGGGAGTGGGAACAGATTGGGAGCCTCCTGTCCCCCCGAAGCCCAGCTGCCGGCGCCCCGCCTCTTCCCTCCGCTGGCCTTGCCCTCCCCGCTGGCCAGCCCCAGCTGCTGGAGCGGCCTGCAGGAAATGTTTGGGCTGGGGTGGGGCTGCCTTCTCTGCCGGGTGCCTTCTGGGTTGAGTTAGAACCTCCCAGGTCTCCGGCCTGGCCAGGGAAGAGTGGACGCCCTGGGCAGGTGCCCAGGCCTGGCCGCCGCTCGCATGCGGGGCGCTTCTGCAGGCCCACGGCCGGTCTTCCTGTCCGGGCTTGGAGGCCGTCCCCCGCCTGGTCAGCTGAGCGCGGCGCTGGGATGGGCGAGGAGGGAGCCAGAGCGGCCGGCTTCTCCCCCGCGCCTCGCTCGCCGCAGCGGAGGCTGCGCCGGGAGTGGGCGCGTCTCACCTCGGGGTTCGGTGCTTCCAGGCTGGTCGCTCGGGCCCTGTGCGCCCCGCGGGGTACCTTCTAGCGCACCCCAGCACCTCCCGTTCCCTGGCACCAGGGCGTCGCTGTTGTCCCCCAGAGCAGCCCAAAGCCCCGCGTGCTCCTGGGACACCTCGGCCAGATCCGTCGGACCATCGGCCGAGGAGACCCTGGCCGGGAGACAGTGTGGGGACCGCGGCAGCTCCCTCAGCAGCGCCCCCTCCCCGGGTGCTCCCCAGGGCCCGGGGCAAGCTGACGGCCACCAGGCGCGAGCCCCAGGTCCGGCGCTCCCGAGGTGGCTGCCCCGTCCTCTCCGGCCTCGTCCTGCCTTCTCGGCTCTGGCTTCCCAAGCCTGGCTGTGGGCAGCACTGACCGCATCTGACATGCAGGCGTTGGAGCAGGGGCTCGGGGTGGGCCAGCTCTGTCGGGACAGTTCCCTGACCCTGAATCCCGCCCTGCGCCTTTCGGCTCTGGCCTCTGGAGCTCTGGTCGGGACCCAGCTCCGGCGCTGGCCAGGCGAGAGCGTGTGAGCTCTGAGGGTCCACCTGCGTCCCCGGCAGGAGGGGTGGGGCGGAGAAGCTGCCCGCCCCAGTGCTCCATCCCCGGGGGCTCAGGACCCCACACACTCACCCGGGGCCGCGTGGCCGGAGGCCAGGTCCTGATAGGGCCTTCCGGTCCTGCCGTTGACCCAGCCTCAGCGCCCCAGCCTGCCCCCACCCCCAGGCGCGCCTCCAGCCTGTCTCGCTGCCCAGCAAGTTTTCCAGGGCGCCAGCTGACACATTTGGCCTCGATTATTTGTTTTTGAACAGGAATGAAAGGAGAGAGTGAGTAAGAGAGTGGTGGCGGAGGGAGGGGTGCTGAGGAGGGGAAGGTCAGAGAGAGGGGAGGAGAGATCTGGAAAGTCCCCACATGTGTGCGGGAGGCAGGTGCCAGCTATGAGTCACGGGCAGGACGGCCTGCGAGGTTGCTGGGCCCGCGCTGGGCGCCTGCCCCGGGCTGGCTTTCGCTGCCTTGGGAGCAGATGTGTTTCCATTTTAGGGACGTGGCGGGGGGCTACCCCCCCGGCCGTCATTAATATTTCATTAATCATAGTGACTGCAGCGTCCCCGGAGGCACTGGGCTTGCTGGGTGCGTCTGCACAGCTGCCTTGGAAACAATGACCCTTGCAGAGGGTGGGAGCTCAGAGAGGTGGAGTAACTTGCCCCAGGCCACACAGCTCGAAGTGGCCAGAACTCTGGGTCCTGGATGCCGCTG
This sequence comes from Scalopus aquaticus, assembly GCA_004024925.1. Lineage (NCBI taxonomy): Eukaryota > Metazoa > Chordata > Mammalia > Eulipotyphla > Talpidae > Scalopus > Scalopus aquaticus. Next base: position 33,614 of record PVIJ01001675.1, read on the forward strand.
TGATGGCCTCCAGCCAGCCGGGTCAGCTGGGCAGGGTGGTCTTCCCGTGCTGGAATGGGGCCAGGACTACCCGAGGCTGCAGCCAGAGTTGCCGTCCAGGTGGACAGTTGCGTGGGGGCTTGGCCAGGCCTGCCCTCCTGGCCCTCCGGAGCCTGAGGTGTGGGCCCAGGGCTCTCGGCCACGGGAAGGAGAGGGAGGGACACCACAGCAGACCCTGAGAGTGTGACCCGTGAAACCTGGGAGCTTCCGGAGGCACTGGCGCGGCTTCCCGTGCAGCTGGCTTCTCCTGCACGCTCCGCCCAGTGAGCTTGGCCTCCACAGCTGTGCCCATCTTCCCAGCCCGGGTCACCCGGTGCAGGTCAGGGCTGCTGTTGCCCGGGTGGGCCACTCCCCAGGGGCGGAGGGCGCTGGAGAGGGGTGGGCTCTGCCCGTGCTGTTCCATGTCAGCAGCTCTGCAGAGGCCCCGCTTGCCTGCCCCTCTGCAGAAGCAGGAAGGACGCGAGCGAGGCTGCCGGGGAAGTGGTCAGCCTGTGGCCAGTTTACCCTGCGGTCGGGGTACGGGAAGGAATAAGACAGCTTCAGATGAGCAGAGGTGTCATGTGGGGGAGACCTGGCCCCCAGGAGCTGGCTGGGCGGCTCCCACACGCAGCCCAGCCCTCCTGCCCACCTGGCAGTTTCCTCCCAAGTCCCAAGCTCCGGCTCAGGAAGTGGTGCCCTGTCCACCAGCCCGCCCAGTCGCCTGGCCCAGGAAGTTTGGGGTCATCACACAGATGACCTCTGGAACTGACGGCCGCCCCAAGCTGGCCCTGCAGTCCCCCAGCAGGAGCGCCCCAGGCCGCCCCTGGAGTTCCTGCACGGGGGTGTGTGGAGGGCGCCCCCTGCAAGTGTGCGGTGACTGGACATGGATTGTGGCAGTTCCAGGGATTTTCTGAATGGACAGTGGTTTCAAGTCACTGCCCAGTTTGCACCTCGCCCTGTGCTTGGGTCACCCCCCAACACCCACCCCGGCTCACGGGCATCCAGCTTTTGGGCCCAGCTGCTCCTGGGACGGGGGTGTCACCATTTATTGCTCACACGGACTGCACACCACCAGGGCAGGGACTAGCTGTGTCCCCGGGACCTGGCACATGGAAGGTGCTCAGTTAATGCCTGTTTAGTATGGACTGAGCATTAGGTGAGCGTCAGAGAGGAGGCGCCATCCACTGGAGCAATCAGGGAAGACTTCCTGGAGGAAGTGGTATCTGGTGGCCTTGGAAAGCTGGAGGTTTGTCTGGCACAGAGATGAGGATAGAGGGCAAAGGGGCCTTGTTGTGACTCAGCAGACAGCCTCGAGCGGCAAAGACAAGGCTGACAATAGCCCATGGCTAGTGATGAGTAGGAGTCAGGAAGAAATGCCCACGCTGGCGTCCCCAGGGAGACTGGCCAGCAGCCGGAGCAATGGCTGGAGGACACACCCACAGCGGGGGCTCGGCCTGTCTGCCAGCCTGCTGGAGCCAGGTCAGAAGACATCAGCCACCTGTGCTGGGTGAGTGCTGGGGGTCAGCCCAGCTGGACAGTAGGCTGGGATGGAGTGGCATCTGCCCAGCCCCGTGCCAGCCGCTGGGCCCGTGCTCTCCATGTGACTCCCAGCCCCGCCGGCAGCTCAGGAGGCACAGAGAGGCTGAGTGACTGGCCCAGAGACACAGCAGGTTTTGGGCTCAACGACATCTGCACCTCGGCAGGGCCCCGGTGGGACTTGGGCAAGGAGCGAGGTTCGGGGACCATCTCCACATGGGAGTCCCAGCAGGGTGACCCCGTCGGGGACCCATCAGCTGACCCAGTGGCTGGCGCAGGCTGGACTGTGACGTGGGAAGAAGGGCACAGTGGCAAAAGTGAGCTCTGAGCTCCGGACACCCAGTTGCAAATCAGACTTGGGAGCCTTCCAGAACCAACTTCCTTGTCTGGGGCTCACGGTCCTTGCCCCCCACACATGGCGGGGGCACAGCACATGAGATTGAGGGGCTGCTGACCTGCGTCCCAGGCTGGGCAGGTGCTGGCCCTGCAGGGACCCTCAGTGGCTTTTGAAATGGGCCAGATAGCAGTGTCCCGTCTTGAAGCTACAGCCCAGAGAGGCTGGGGCGCTGACCCTGGGTCACACAGCAAGGGTCTGGGCTACGGGCAGCATGTGGGGAGGGGCGATGCTGGGGCAGAGCACAGGTCAATAAGCGCCTTCTTTGAGCCGGCCCTGGTGGGGCGGAGGAGGAGGGCGAGGGCCTCGGAGCAGACCCGGGTCACGTTCTGCTTTCGCCACTTGCTCTCCTAGGCCGGTTCTCTTATCCTGTCTCATCGTCTGTAAATTGGGGACAAAGTGGGGACTCAAAGGGTGGTGTCAATGGACAGGAGCGGCCGGGCACACCGTCGGTGCGAGATGAGTAGTGAGAGCTGGTGCGTCAGCCGCCGGCCCTGCCTTGGGGAGGCTGCTGGAAGAGGGGCGCCGGGGCCTGCCCTCCAGGCCCTGGTACAGGTTACCGAGGATGCGCGTGTGGGCCTGTGGCCTGAGCCTGTTACCGTGGGGCAGGCTGGGAGGTTGCCCCGCGCTTGCAGCCTCCTGCCCGCCGGCTGCTGCTGAGTGGGCACCGAGTGACTGCGTGAAGGCTGCGGGTGCCGGTGCGGTCGGTGCAGGGGCTGCCACGGTGTCGTGTGGGTGCTGTCAGAGGCAGGGGCACGGGGCCTGCTCGCTGCCCCAGGGGTCAGGTGCCTGGGGGGTGACGGCACCTCGTGGGGGGCCAGCAGGGGCGACGGAGGAGGCTGTTTGGGTTTTCTGTTGTCAGAGGGGGCGGCCGCTTGGGGGACATGTTTGGGGACAGGCTTCTTCCCGGAGGGGGCACTTAAGGATGCCCAGGGTGGCAAGGGAGGCGGGTAAGGGCAACGACTGGCCTGGAAGGAAGAGAGCTGGCGAGGAGGCGGCCAGTCTGCAGGGTAGAGGTCAGCCGAGAGGCAGGAGCGTGTGGGACGAGAGGGGAGGGGCGTGCTCTGCGGGGCGCTGGCCCTGGTGGCCCTGCGTCAGCTGGACAGGGGGTGCTCTCGTGCCCGCTCTCCCGCTCTCCCGCTGCTGCTGCAGAACCCCGCCTTCCGAGCCCTCCCCCACCCCAGTGCTCAGCTCTGCCCACACGTCCCGCAGCCCCCTCCACGCGGGCAGCACACCCCTGCAGGCTCTGGGCGGGCAGGGCTGCTTCCTTGCCTGGGAAGCTGGTTTACCGTCCCAGCCTCATTCCGTGGTGGGAGGAAGGGGGTAGTGGTATGGGGGGGCAGGAGCCGGCCCGTAAGAGGCTGCCCCAGGACCCCCTGCAGGCCCAGCCTGCCCCCAGCTCCACTCCCTGCTTGTGGGGCCGCCACCCTCCGCCCTCCCGCCGCCTCCCTGCCTGCCCTCCCCATCTTCCTCTCCCGCCCGGCGGTCAGCAGGGGCAGTGGAGGCCTCAAGTCCTGGGGGAGGGCGGGCAGAGGAGATTTTGAGACTCTCCCCGAAGCCCCCGCACCCCGCAGCGTCCCCGCAGCTGACATTTTTCTGGGGTTGGCATGCTGGGCGGGTGGGCCGGGCTGGGGTGGCGGACCCCGTCGGGCTGTGGCCCGGCAGGACGGTGTTGACACAAACTCTGGTTGAACCCACATCCTCCTGCAGCGCAGGGGAAATGACCTCACGGAGGCCTGCCCGCACATCCCACGGGGGGTCCTGGACGGGCTCTGGCGTGGGGGCCGGGAGCACCCCTTGGCCCTGGGAAGAGCGGTGGGCCTGGCCCCGCGTCCTGGGTGTGCCCTCCGCGGCCAGGCGGCTGCTGGGGGCCGAGAAGCCTCTCCTGCTGCCGGCAGCGCGACCTTTACTTGTTGTGATAAAAAATGAGCCTGCGTGTGGCAGCCGTTTTTAAATCAGAAAAGGATAAAACACGGTCGGCGACATCACCCCACGGAGGTAGCGCGGTCAGCCCGCGGCTGTTTTCCTCCTGTTTTATTTTACACGTGAGCTTAATATAGATGCTTTTGTAGAAGCAGAAAATGGGGCCAGACGCCACCCCGCCGAGAGGCCTGCCTGGGGCTCCCCTTGTCCTCTGTCCCCATGGCCCTAGGAAAGGACCGGGCATCGCTGCGGGTCCAGAGAGTCGGCGGCCATCCTGGGGCTGATGGCCGGGAGCGGGGGTGAGTGGGCGGGCGTGGCCCCCTGGACGCTTTCCTCTTTATTCCAGGGGGGCTGTGTGTGAAGCGGGGTGAGCCGAGCTGACCGCGGACCCGGCAGCCTCCTCGTCGCCCGTCCCCACCACTGGGCGAGTGGCTCCTGCGGTCTGTCTCCAGCCCCTCCTGGCCTCTGCCCGCGTCCGGCTGTCCTGGCCGCTCCCCACTTTGGCTCCTCCATCTGTTCCCCCCGCCCCCCGCGGCCTCCTTGCACCAGGCCTGGGCTGAGGACTGGAGAAAGAGGGAACCAGGCCTCTCCCTGGCCTGGGACCTGCCCCCGGGCTGTCCACTGCCCCTCTGGGAGTGCGCCTGGCAGGGGCAGGCCGCTCGGCCCTTCTTTGTGGCTTCCTGTTAGAGGAGGCAGCCGTCCGAGGCGGGGGCGGGGGGGGCTGCCGGGGCTCGGGGGCAGCGGTGCCGGGGTTGCGATCGCCCCGCCTGGCTTGTGTCAGCACGCCGGCCTGAGAACCTTCTCTGATCCCGGGCCACCGACGCCCTGGACGGACGCTTCTCCGGAGCCTCCAGGAGGGCACAGGCGGCAGGGCGAGCGTTGCAGGCTTGGGAGCCGCTGCCCGGACCACCGTTCTCAAGAGCGACCCCTCGCCCAGAGCCGCTGCCCTTCACCCCGCGGCAGGGAGGGGTGCGGAGGGCCTGCTGCAGGCCTGTTTGACTCTGCTTGCCGCACCCCTGGGCCTCCCGCCTGCCCACACCGTCCTGGCGCGCAGGGACCCAGCGGCTCTCATGGGGGGCTTTTGGCACCCAGTAGCGGAAACCCCAGCCCCGAGCGGCCTAAGCGCAAGGGAGTGTGTCATCACAGGAAACCGGGTCCAGAGCCCGGGCAGCTCGAGGGCGCTGGGGGCCCTGGCCCGGCCGTCCTGGGGTGCGGCTTTGTTCTCAGCTGCTCCCCGCGTCACACAGCCCGGCCCACGGCACGGAGGGGCCTTCCCTGGGCCAGCTGGGCACCTTCCTCGCAGCTCCTCTGCCCCCTCGTGCCCTTCACCGCAGCTCCTCCTCGCAGCCCCGGCCATCGGCTGAGCGGGGGGGCGACACCTGGACCAATAGGGCCTGCTGGGAATGGTGGGCCTGGGTGAGGCGAGCCCCCCTTTTCTGCCTCGGCGCCTTCCTTTGGGAGAGGGAGCAGGGGAGGGGCCAGGGGTGAAGGCGGCTGTCAGTGTGGACTTGGGGCCAACTTGGGGCCTTCCGGACAAGATGTGCGGGGCCGCCACCGAGTCCCCGAGACAAGGTCCAGCCGGCCGTCCCAGGCTGGAGATCCGGCCGCGGCCGTGCCGGAAACGGCAGCTGCAGCCCGGGGCCTGACCGCTGCTTTCTAGGGCCTGGGAGGGGCTGGCTGGAGCCTGCCCCGGAGCGAGCCCAGCTGTCCTGGGGACAGACACGGTGGCTGTGCAGAGGAAGTGGGGGAGGCGGCTGCCCTCTGCCCCCCTGCAAGCTCAGCCAGGCCCTGCTGTCCCGCAGCCCCGCCCCTCCGCCCTCAAGTGCCTGGTCCTCTTCCCTGCCCCCGCCAGCTCGCACATGGCATATGGAACTAATTAAGTCCTTGGGCCCTCGTTCGGGGGATGGGAGAGGGGAGCACGGGGCTCCCCCAGCCAGGGTGGGGGAGGGGACTTGGGCCTTCCCAAGTCTTCCTCCTTGCGCGCGCAAAACCCGAGCATCTTGGGGGCACGGGGATCTTTGGGGCAGCGGGAGCTGCAAGTCGCAGCTGCTCTGGGTCTGAGGTCTCCATCTCCTGTGTGGACAGCCCCTTGCGGGCTCCTCTTGGACCTGCTTTCTCTAGAAGGTGCCTCGGGTTTCCCTGTGTGATGCCCAGACCAGCTGGGGCTCGGGCTGCGGTGCCCATCAGCCTCCTGGCTGGGCCACTGGGTGCGTCGCTGGGTGAGGGGCCGGAGACGGGGAAGGGAGGGGCGCCGTGAAGGGGGCGGTGTGTCCGGCTGGGCCCCCTGGCCTGCGGGGAGCCCCGGCACCCCAGCAGCCCCGGGCCCCCGGCCCTGGCCCACAGCCCTGTGAGGGCTGCTTTGCCTCTGCAGCAGCGCAGACTCCTGAGCAGGGGGAAGAGCGTGGCTTGGACTGAGGGGAGAGGCCCCCTGGAGGCCGGACCTCTGGCAAAGGCCTGGGGCCCCGTGATGCCAGTTCAGGGGGTGCTGGGTCCCTGGGACTAAGCTTCACCCAGCGGGGAGCCTCTCTTGGGGGGACCACAGGCCCCAAGGGTGTGGGCGGCCCTCACCCTGTGGGCTGCCCGCAGCCCTCACTGACCTTAGGGTTCTGCAGACACTGCCTCACGCGGGCCCCCAGCAGCCCGTGGAGTCAGGGCTTTCGCTGCTCCCCTCACGCAGCCGTGCACCCCGGTGAGGCACACACAGGGTCTAGGGGTGTGGCCGAGGAGGCGTCCACTCGGGGAACCTTGCTGCAGCCCCCTTAGCCGCTGACTTTGCTCCCCTCGGTGAAGACCCCGAGGCCCCGCAGGGCAGTGATCGGGCAGGGTCACGCGGCGGCCGGCGGCGCGGCTGGTCAGGCCCAGCCTGGCAGGGGGGCTCGTTCTCGGGGAGGGCTGGGGGCTCCCCAGAGGCACCGCCCGGTCTCCCACACATCACTCCAGAGAGACGCTAACACAGGCCACGCCGCAGGGCACGCGGACGCTCTGGGCTGCTGCCCGTGCCGTGGGCGCTGGCCCTGCCTCAGTTTGGGGCGTGTTGCCCGCCTCACCGGGTCCTGTGTGCTAGTGGAGCAGAGCGGGTGTGCGAGGCGGCTGGGGGCCCGGCCTGCTTGCTCCCCACTCCCCCGTGTAGTCAGGGTGGGGTGCTCCACTCGCCCATCTGCACGACCCCCACACCACCCCGTGCACCCCGTGCAGGGCAAGACTTTGGACCCGAAGCCACAGAGAAGTGTCTCCCCACGAGCGTGCTCTCAGCCTGGGCTGCAGGGGGGGTGCAGGCTGCTGTGCCCTGAGGGGGGTGCCTGCAGCCTCGGGATGGCTCCTGTTTCTGTGGCGCCTTCTCCAGCTTTCCCAGGGAAAGGGCAGGGACGGAGGGGCCCCTCTTAGAGGAGGGGTGCAGGGGCGCCGCCAGCCCGTTGTGCGTGCGTGCAGCCCGCAGCTTCTGCAGCCCAGCTGTGCAGAGCCGGCCCAGAGGCAGAGGGGGCCCCCGGGGAGCCGGGAGGGGGTAGGAACGCGGGCTCCTCCCTGGGATTTGGCAGCGCGAGCGCTTCCTCCTGGACGCGTCCATCCGAGGCCCTGGGCTGGAGCCCTGCCCTCCCCCAGCCACTGCGTCCCCTGGCGGCAGCTGGCCTCCCCTGGGGGCACAGCCTGGGGTCACGTGTGGGCTTCCCCGCCCCTCTCGCCCCTGCTGGAGAGAATGTCCTGTCCCCAGGGCTCCTGCCACCTCCAACCTCCATTTTGGCTGTTCTGGCCGCTCTCAGAGGCCGGTGGGTGGGCCCGGCCTGGCCTGGGAGCCCTGGCGTCTCCGTGCTCCCCGTGGTGGGGTGGCTGTCGGGGGAAGGCGGGGCGCCCCTCCTGGACGTCCGGGGCGCCCTCCGCAGGGCCGTGCCTGGGCTCCAGAAGCCCTGGGGCTGCCCAGCTCGCCTGTCCACCCCGGGGCAGTGGGTCCTCAGTTCATGGCGCGGGAAACACATGGGCCTGGGGCGGCACGGCGGCCACCCGGCACCGCTGCCCCAGCGCCTGCTGTGATTTGGGCCAGCTCAGCTTACCGAGCCCTGTTTCTCAGAACCAGCGGGGCAGTGGTGCGGGGAGCAGCTGGCTCGACTTAGCGGGGTCCTGGGGCACGAGGCCCGGGCTAGGGGCGGCCCGTGGGCTGGCCCCGCACACAACGGGTGGGACAGAGCCTCGTGTCCCCACCCTGGCCCCAGACCTCTCCGTGGGGAAGCCATGGAGCCCTTTGGCTGGAGGCTGGCTGCTGTGTGGAGCCGACTCTCTCCCGGGGAGGGGCTCTAACATCCTCCGGAGGTGGGCCCGCACCCCCTACCCCCAGCCCTGCCAGGCACCGAGGGTTCTGGCCCTGCAGGCCTCTGGAGGGGGAGGGGGCCTCTGCAGGCTGGCGGCGGCCTGAGCTGCCCGGCCGCCCTTTGGGGCAGCCGAGTGCCAAGGTTGGGGACCAGTGAATTGTCCCGGGAGAATCACCTGCCTGGAGTCAGGACGGAGTTCCTGGGGAGGGGCTCCCCCAGCCCCCTGCCACATTGCCCTTTGGGCTCACAGATGCTCAGGCTCCGCGGGCGCTGCTTCCACCCGTGTCCGAGGCCCTGCGGGTGTGGTGACCGCTGGGCGTGGGCGTCTGGCCTTCCTGTGCTGTGTGGCCTTGAAGGGGGCTGCACCTTGGCATGTCCTGGGGCCTTGAACAGATGGGGTGCCCCTCCCCCCAGATGCTTACTGAACCCGGCCTGGGCTTGGCAGCTGTGGGTGGGGCCCCTGCCTTGGGGACCCAGGGGCACTTGGGTTGGAGCAACAGTGGGAACAGGATGGGACGAAGGAAGGGGGCATGGAGCTGCCCGGGCCTTCCCCACACCGCTCCCTGCGCTGACCTTGAGGGACGGCCCCCTGCCCGCTCCGCAGGTGCCACGTACCCGGCTCCCGCAGCTGCCAGGTGGCGGGGCCAGGATGAAGCAGGCGGCCCCCGGCCGGCAGCCCTGCCCTTCCCAGGGGCCAGAGGTCCCAGCGGGCAGGTTTGCAGACCCCTGTATGCCGCGAGGCCACATTTTAGCTTTTTTCTTTTACTGTATTTAAAACCGTCTTGAAATAATATCAGACTCTGTTTAAAAAACAGTTCACAAATTTGGAGACCTGACTTTATGCAGTGATTCCTGAGCCCGCAGCGTCCCTTCTAGCTTCGTGAGGGCTTAGACAGAAAGCGGTGGGACCCTGCCGTGGGCAAAAGAAAAGGCTCTTTCCGGTAGAGCCTCCTCCCCTCGGGGGTCTTCTGTGCCGATTAGGAGACTCCGGTGGGGGAATGGGCCAAGGCGCTCACTTTGGCAGAGGTGGCACCTACCCCAGGCACTAAGTCCCTTGGGGAGCGCCAGTGTGCCCGGCCCTTCACCCGGCTCTTCCCGCACGACAGGCCGCCCTGGGGCACCACAGCGTCCGCTGACCAGCAGGCCTCGCTGACCCCAGCCACGTGGCAGACCCTCACTCACCCAGAAGTGTCACCACCACAGTCCGAATCCGAGTACCCGCCGCCACAGCCTCTTGTCTGGTCCTAATCTGAGCAAGGGCACCAAGCAGAAAACTTTTATTTTTCTTTTCTTTGCCAAATATTATGTTTGCAGGATTTATTTCCTTTTTTTTTCTGATGTGCTTTGAAAAGAGCAGCTGCTCAGACCCTCGCCAGGGCTTCAAAGCACAGGCGTGCGGAGGTCCGCAGCGCTCGGAACACTTGGCTCGTTCACGTTTCTGCTGCTTCCATTTTCGCTTCCACCTCTGTGGGCGTGCGCGCGCATCTCCACGCCAGCAGCTGCCTGGGCCCCCTCTGCTGCCTCCTGCCCACGCCGGGCAAGAACGGGAGGCGGGGAGGATGGGAGCTGCTCTCACTGGCGCGTCTGCTGGGCCAGGCTGTGCACATGCTGTCCCCCGCGCCCCCCCCGGCCCCCCACCCCGCTGGTGACGGTCCTCCCTGCTCCTGGTAGAGGGCAAGAGCTTCCAGGAGCTCTAGAAGTTTGCCCAGAGTCCCTCAGCTGATGGCTGATGGAGCTGGATTTGAACCCCTGTTCTTGGCACCTCAAGACTGTGCTTCCAGGTGGCCGGAAAGTTGGGGGGGGCTGAGACCCGCTAGACCGACTGGTCCCCGAGTGTGACCACTGTCTGTTGCTGGGGGTGCCCAGTTTGTGGGGTGAGCCAGGAAGGGGACAGGAGGGCAGGTTAGTGTCCCCAGGTGATGTTCCAGAAGCTTCACAGCCCCAAATCTCCAGGAGCAGAGAAAGGCAGAGGAGAGAGCTGAGCTTGGCCAGTCTGGGCCCAGTTCACGCAGGTTTCTGAGTCCTCTGGTGGTTTCCCCTGCCCCGGAGTCTTTGCTCTCAGGATGAGGGTTCCTGAATGTGGGTCTGGTGCTGCCAGAGGCTCGCGGCAGAGAACCTGATTGGCCCGAAAGTCGAGGCCTCTGCCTGGAAGGAAATCAAGGCCCCTGTGGTGGGCCTTTTCTGCCAGGTCATGAAAACAGGCCTGGAGCGTGGGCCCCCTGGGTTAGCACTTCGTGTGGGTTTTCAAAGTGCTTTGTTAGCTCATTTCTTCCTTCCCCAGCCCCAGGAGGGAAGGCAGGAAGCTTGAACCAGCCTCCACATAGCCGTAGAGCAGGTGGGCTCTTTGCCCTCATTTTACAGGTGAGTCAACTCAGACTGGGGAGGCTGTGACTTGTGAAGGGGTCAGTGAACCCCTTTAGCGTAGACACTCGTGCGTGTTGGGCCCCAGCGGAGGGAAGGATTCGCTCACGTTTTAAAGGCACGTGTTCTCCGTGAACTCCTGGGTGCTGTCTGCTGAGGAGCCAACAGCCGCTGTCTGTCTCGTTCCTTCCCCTGACCCGACACAACCCACGTCCTGTGTGCATGTTCGCATCTCTGTGACCACATCTGTGGTTGTGTTTCCCTCCGGCGGAGATAGTGTGGTTTGCACGCTGCACAGCTGTGTAGTCAGGGGCG
>PVIJ01001675.1:44561-151555 GCA_004024925.1 Scalopus aquaticus
TGTGTGGTCAGGGGCATGTGTGTGCTTGTGCTGTGTGTTCAAGAGCGTGTATGTGTCTGAGTTGTGTGCTCAGGAGCATGTATGTGCCTGAGTTGTGTGGTCAGGGGCGTGTGTGTGACTGTGCTGTGTGGTCAGGAGCATGTATGTGCCTAAGTTGTGTAATTAGGGGCCTGTATGTGCCTGAGTTGTGAGGTCAGGCGCATGTGTGTGCCTGTGCTGTGTGCTCAGGAGCGTGTATGTGTCTGAGCTGTGTGCTCAGGAGCATATAGGGGCCTGTTTGTGCCTGAGTTGTGTGGTCAGGGACGTGTGTATGCTTGTGCTGTGTGTTCAGGAGTGTGTATGTGTCTGAGTTGTGTGTTCAGGAGCATATATGTGCCTGAGTTGTGTAATTAGGGGCCTGTTTGTGCCTGAGTTGTGTGGTCAGGGGCATGTGTGTGACTGTGCTGTGTGGTCAGGAGCATGTATGCACCTGAGTTGTGTAATTAGGGGCCTGTATGTGCCTGAGTTGTGTAGTCAGGGGTGTGTGTGCCTCTCTGCGTGTCTCCTCTCGCAGCCATTCCTGTCAGCTGAGGGGTGCCTGCGCCCACCTTACTTCTACCCGCTCGTTTCCACTGGCAGGTGTTCGGCTGGTAGCTTCCTGTTTTCCCCTTGACAGACATTCGGGTTGTCTGCAGTTTTTATAAACAGTCCTGCCATCATCATTATTTTGTTCCCCGTTAACTTAGGGGTTGGGATTTTAAGACAATTATCCTGAGACCTGTGGCTGTCTCAGATAAGCCACCCTCCCTGCGGGGTACCCTAACCCCAGAGAGGCCGGGGAGACCTGGTGCCAGTCGAGAGCGGGAGCCAGTGCACCAGCCTGTCCAAACCTGTTTCCCAGTCGTGTTCTCTGAGCACCTTTCACAGGCATCGTCGAGGCGAGCGGGACACACCTAGGGGCCGTCCGCCGGGTTTGGGGGACAGAGCGCTGAGGAGCGAACCTGCCCCTCCTCCCTGGGGCTCGCCCTGCGGGATTTAGCATGTTTAGGATACGAGCGTGTGTTGGTAAATACCCAAAAGGGGAGCTGCAGAGAGTAGCAGTCCCCCAGATGTTTGACCTCAGAAACCTGGATTGGGGTGTCTGGGGGGGGGTCCTGCTTTCCCTGGCTTTGTGGAACGGGGTCTCCGCTGCTGGCTGTGATTGGGGTACCTACATCTTTTGTAGGTGAAAGGGAGGAAAACTCTACTCTTAAGTTCGGGCTTGGGAGCCTGCGAATTAAACTGACAAGAGCCAGACAAGCTACGGAAGAGACGGGCGTGTACAGACAGGTGTTCTCGGGCAGATGTGACTCAGGTGCAGGGAGGGGCTCGATACCCTCCTGATCCAGGGAGGGGGGAGGGGGCACTCTCTGGGAACACGTCTGGAAAGACATGCCTCACAGCGCAGGCGGGCAGGGGCGCCCCTCATGGCGTGAGTGGGTGTGCGTTCTGCATCCGCTGCGCCCGGAGGGGTGACATTTGCGTTCTCTGGGGAGGCTGCTTTTCAGCAATAAGAGATTCAGGAGCTCAAATGCCTTCTGCTCAGTTTTTGTGCCATGTGTCGTGTTTGGACCCTTCCTGCACGCCCTCCTCCTCTCTCCAGGCTCCAGCCAGGCGCGGCGGCCGGGGACCCTTCCCCAGGAGCCCCAAGCCACGGCCAAAGCAGCTGGTGCCGGAGTAGGTGGCGTGGTGCCGGGCTTTTCGGAACCACCAGCCAGGGCAGGGCTGGTGCCGGCCTGTGACCTGCAGGGTGGACCCGGCCACCCCGGGGAGCCAGACCTGGTGCTGGAGGGACAGGCGGGAAATCCTCAGGCGGTGCAGCCGGGGGGCGGAGGGGGGAGCCCTAGAGAACGCAGAGAAGCCGCCAGAACGGGGCTGTCAACCCTGCCCGGGTGCGCCGGTCTTACCAGGTGCTGGCGAAGGCAGACCACACACCTTCAACACTGGATCTTTTAAAAAACAAGGGACCCCCCACCCCAAACTCATCCATTTATTTACTCATCTTGGCTGTGGAGCTTGTTCCTGGGGAGGGGGAGGGAGACAGAGCATCACTCAAGGCCAAGCGACAGCGCCCCCACCTGGCGCCTTCCTCCTGACAGCCTGGCGAGCTCATTGACCAGACCCCTGAGTGCAGAAGAGACACCCCGTTTCTATCTGAAATCAGTGCGGACCTGCTAGTCTTAATGGGGGGAGTTAGGGCTCCATGCCCTACAGCCACGAGCTTGCAGCCCAGGGAGGGGGCTGCTGTGGGAGGGACCCCGGGTTTGCTGACACGTGTGGCCTCCAGCCGGGAGGAGCCTCCGCAGAGACCAGGCCACGGTTCTCTGAGCTGAGATGCCACTGGAGAACGTCTGAGACCGTGCGATGGGATGATGGTGTTTCTAGGGGAGAAGAAAGTGTGTATCAGAGGTGCTTGCAACCTGCAGTGGTGGGGGAGGAGGTTCTTGGAAAAGAGGAAAAGGGGCCTTCCTGCCTCAGTTCCACTAACATTTATGGAGGCGCCTGTCTCAGAGACACAGGAGGAGGTGAGTCAGTCTGGGCAAGTTCCCCGAAAGGAAAAGGGGTGGTAGTCACCCCTGAGGGCTTCCTTGAGGTGGTGACTTAACAGGGAGTTTCAGGTAGAGATTAGGAGACCACAGGGCTGGCCCCAGGCCAGAGGGTCCTGGAAAAGTGCTACGGGCATGAGGCTGAGCTGGGTAGAATGTCGGGATCGAGGGGTCGGTCCGGGGCGATGGCTGGGCCTGGACACCGGGGAGGCCGTCTCACCTCTTCCTTGGAGACAGGGCTACTGGGAGAGGCCATTTCTGTGCGCTGACCTAATACCTGCTTTGAGGAGGGACGGGGAGGGGAACGTGCCAGGTGGGAGGGGGCTGACTCCGCCTGTCCCTGCCCTAACTGCTCTGTTTCTGCTTTGGAAGGCCAAGGGCACCCCCCAGGCAGCACAGCCTGTCTCCTGCCCCCTCAGTCCCGAGACCTGGTACTGGGCCCTGGGTGGGGACCCGAGCCCCCGGCCCACAGATGAGAGGGGAGGAGGCTTTTTGGCATTTCTCGGGAAGCATCTGCTGCAGCTCATGGGGGGTTGCTGCGGTGGGCTGCAAAAGCGTGGGCGGGGCTGGGCTCTGTGCTGACCACCTGGCTGAGGATTTGGCAGGAGAAAAGCAGGGGGCCCAGAACTGGGGGGTGTGGGTGCCGTGTAACCTGCTCCATCTCTGCGCTAATGCTGCTGGTCTTGGGCCTACGTGGGCCTGGACTCTCCTTCCGGTTGTCCCAGGTGGAGGCCGGCACCCAGATGTCCCCCTGGCTCCCAGCGAGGGCCCTGCTGCAGGACAGCCGCCCGGGGTGGCCCCCTCCCTGGCCACTGCTGTCGGGGACCCCTGCGGGAGAAAGGCGGACGCTGCAGGGCCTGTGGAGACGAGCTGTGGAGTCCCTGGGACCCCCTTCTCTGCACCTCAGCAGTGCCCAGCCGGGGGCTCCCCCAGCCTTGACGTGCGGGCCCAGCTCAGCGGGGTCCAGGAGCAGCGGTCTTGGAAGCCAGCTTAGACCCGGCCAGACCCCGCGTCCCCCCGGCTCTGAGCTGCTTTTCCGTCTCTGCAGAAGCTCCAGGCTGACGTGGGTCCTGGTCGGGAATGGGGGGGCCGCTTGAGCTCCCCGTGGCCTCTTTGACCGGGGCCTCAGGCTCCGGCACGTGCCCCGGAGGCCTGGAGTCGTGGGGGGGTCTCGGGGCTGGTCGCTCCATCCCCACCTTGGCCTGGCGCGTCCGACTGGCCCGTGTCCCTCATCACGGGTTCCATGGACACGCGTGGCCGAGATGAGGGCCCAGCCGCGCCCCCAGGACAAGGCTGCCTCTCCCAGGCCTCCGGGGCCCAGGGCCAGGGGCTGTGTGCTCTGGTGTCCGTGTGGGGCCCTTGCGGTTTGAAGGTGCAGAGCTGAAACGACCTGGCTCCAGAAACACAGGGCGCGTGGAGTCTGTTGGCTTTGACCCGTTTATTTATGGGGGCAAAGTGCGCAGGCTCAGCCTCTCCCCCAGCAGCATCTAGCACATTCACCCGCCATGCGGCTGCCTGCTTTGTCATTCCAGAACATTCTCACCTCCGAAGGAAGCCCTGCGTCCACTAGCGGCCGCCCCGCAGACCCCTCTGCGCCTCGGTCACCCCCGGTCTGCTTTCTATCCCCACAGACCCCTTTAACCAGTCACGGGGCTCTGACGTGAGAGAGGCAGCTGAGCTGGCCCGCGAGGGCGTGCAGGCAGGGGCGGGCAAGGGCGCCGGTGCGGGCCCATGCTCAGGAGGGCGGAGCCGAGTGCCTGGGGTGGCAGCGTCCTGTCCTCTCCCCCCTCCTTTCTTGGGGTCTCCTCCCGTCTCCTGCCATTCCCTCCTTTCTCCCTTTGCACGGGCTCCCGAGTTGCTCTCCAGCTGCACGCTTGGGGGCTTCCAGCAGCCGGCTCTTCAGAAGGCGGGTCTCTGGTCAGCCTGTGGCCGGCTGCCCGGGAGACAGAGTCCAGCCCGGCCCAGCACCCTCGTGGGCAGCGGTGGATCAGCAGGTCCTGCAGGCGTGGTCTCTGGCCGCCCTGACTGGTGCCGAGCGCCCGCCCAGCGAGTTACCCTGGACAGAAGCCCTCCTCTCTGATAGTGACATTTCAGAGGAATGCCCCAGTCCCTCCCCGGGAAGGGGCACCCTTACGTGGACACGGGGCTCTGGCCACAGCAGTGTCTTTCCATCGAAGCCACTCCGTTCCGAGGGGCGTGTCCTGTGCCACCTCTAGCTGTGGCTGTGCTGGCGGCATGAACAGTAATCTGGGGGCTGAAACAAGGTGGTCCTGGCTGGAACCAGGGTGGAACGGGGAGCGCTGAGGCCCGCTGCTCTGGACAGCCCACGGCCAGAGGCGCCCAGCGCTGGCGGCACGGCCGCACGCCCACCTCCCCACCCCGGGTGCTGCTGAGTGTGAGAGGCGTGCAAGGGAGCCCGCAGGTGGCTCTGAAGCGTCTCTGAGTGTCATGTGAGACTGTGTGGGCTCCGTTCAGGGGAAGCAAAACATCGAAACCGCTGGCCCCCGATTCCCGCATGTCGGAAGGCTGACGGGGCCGCGGGGCTGCGCGCGCTCTGCAGGCTGCTGGGGCAGCCACTTGGCTCCTGGCCCTTCCTCTGGGCGCTCAAGCCTCTGAGAGCAGAGCTGGTTTCCCAGCTGGGGGGGCAGAGGGGCGCTGGGTGAAGAGAGGAAGCCGCAGGAGTGCTGTCGCCTGTGCTGAGCGCCCGGCCGCTGGGCCTCAGGTGCTGGAGAGGGCCCGAGGGAGGGCTAGGGAGGCCGCGCTGCCTGGCGGGGGCAGGGAGGGAAGTCCCAGCCCCGCTCAGACCTGCTGGCCTGCCCGCTGGTGTCCTGGTCCTGAGCTGTCCCTCAGGGCCCCCCCGCCCTGTCCCGGAGGCCGCGAGTCTGGCGGCCACGCCTCCAGGCCGGACAGGCATGGCTGCGTCAGTCCTCGTGCCAGGAGATGAGGGTGCCCGTGGCCCGCATGGGGGCTCCAGTCCCCCAGATGCTGAGCAGCAGCCGAGGCCAGTGGGTGAAGGGGCCGGGTTTCTGGGCCCCCACGGCCCACACCTCGGCCCACCATGGCCTCCCTCCCACGGAGACGGGGCCACAGCGCCAGGCACGGCCCCTCCTGGACGCCCGGTCTCTGGTCAGGCGCCCACGGCCGTAGGCGGAGGCTCCTCAGAGCCGCTGCTGGGGCAGAGAGGGGTCGAGACCCCGGAAACCACGGCCCCCCAGGAGGGGCCGCCTTCCGGAGAGCCCGAGCTGCATGGGGCAGGTGGCCATCGGCCAGGGGCGCCAGGGGTGTCCCCCACGGGCATCTGGAATGAGCGTGCGGAGCCTGGTGAACACCTTGGCTGTGGGTCCTGGCTCGTGGGGGAGTGACCGCAGGCTGAGGCCGGATGGGTGTTTGAGAAACCGGGAGTCAGCTTCCCAGGGGTCCTTTCCCGGGGTGCAGCCCCCAGAGCCCTGCCCTCGTGTGGGAGCAGCCTTGGCTGACTGCCTCTGCCCTGCCCGGGAGTGACTCATGGAGGTCAGGGGTCACATGGACGGGCCTGGTGACCCCAATGTCCAGGCGCTCCCAAGCGCCCTCCTCTGGGGACCGCTGGCCCAGCCCTGGCCCAGCCCGTGGGCTCCGAGCTTCCAGTGGCCGCAGGGAGGGGCGAGGGAGGAGACTCCAGCAGGGATGGCCCAGGCCCGGAGGGCTGGAGTGGGGGCAGGCCCGAGGTCAGAGGCCCCAAAGAGGAGAAGGCTCCCCGCCTTGCCTCGTGCCTGCTCCCCGCCTCGGCGCAGGGCTGTCTCCCGCCCGGAAGCCTGGGGCAGCTGCGCCTTACTCCTGGGGAACCTGCCTGCCGCTGCGAGGAGGCCCCCTGGTAGCCCCGGTAGGGTCACAGCCGGGCGGTGCGGGGAGCACCCTGAGAGGGGCGCCCCGAGCTGGCAGCAGGGAGGAGGGCACCCGTGTTCCGGGCCCCACCCCGCACCCAGGCAGCCTCCTGGTGTGGGGGTGGGGCGGGGCGGGGAGGGTGGGGGCGGGACAGCTGCCTTAGGGCGCCAACTAACCAGGGCGCTTTGGCTGACTGGTGAGTCCATCCCCTCCCCCAGGCCGCGCTTCTTTCCTTGGGGCTGCCTTGAAGGCTGGCTGGGGGCAGCCTGGGGGGCTCCCGTGCCCAGACAGGGCGCCCCTTCTCTGCTGCCCCTCCTTCCGCACCCCTCCCTGCCCCCGGAGCAGCTCCGCCG
The DNA here is from genome assembly GCA_004024925.1 of Scalopus aquaticus. NCBI lineage: Eukaryota > Metazoa > Chordata > Mammalia > Eulipotyphla > Talpidae > Scalopus > Scalopus aquaticus. Next base: position 51,340 of record PVIJ01001675.1, read on the forward strand.
AGCTCCGCTCCGGCAGCCCAGGCCCTCCTACCTCTGCGGCCCTGGGAGGCGACTCGCTCCTCGGTGACAAAGCCCCTTTGATCCTCTCTCGGCTCCGGGCCATGTGACCGGTGGGCGGGCTGCGCTCAGGCGCCGGCAGCTGACTCCGCCGCTGGGTGAGTCTCGCTCCCTTTGTTCCTTCCAGCCCGCGCTGCCCGCGGGGGCCCTCAGGTGCCTGGCCGCGGGCAGCCCCCACCGTGGCCGGCGCCTCGGAGCAGCCCCTCCGTGCCCTGGGGTGCCCCACCTCGCCGGCCGGACGGGGTGGCGGAGCTGGGTCTCCACGCGGGCCCCAGATTTTCGGCTGCGGAGCCGAAGAAAAGGGCTTTGTGTGGCCACAGCTATCTCTTTGTAAATATTTGGCCAGCTAAGAGAGTGGTCAGGTCCTCCTCTGACGGGCGCTCCTTGGGGTCCGATTCCCTTTCTCTGGGGCTTCCCTGGCTGCTGCGGAGGGTGGGGAGAAAAGCGGACCCGCCGCCTCTCCGGCCGCCCGCGGGAGAGTGTCAGCGGCCGCAAGGGAAGACGGCTGGAGACGCCTCTCAGCAGACACAGAGCTGACCTCGGGGTTCCGCCGCGCTTGTCTTGGGGCTCTGGGGTGCGTGCGGGATGCTGCCGGGTGGGGCCGGGCTGGAATGCGTGTGCTTTGCTGGGGGGTTGTCCCCCGCTCCCTGTCCAGGCGCAGAGGTGAGGGCTGAGGACGCAGCCCCCGGACAGCCTGCCCAGGGACTTCACAGCCCAGCCGGGCACCGGGAACACCCCCAGGCTCAAACCCATAGCACAGCCCCCCAGATCCCAAAGTGGGGGGCGCAGTGCACTGAGCGCCCCAAGGCCCTGGGGTGGGCTCAGCCTCCTGGCTGCCCGGCTTCCGCCGCCCACCCCTTTTCCTCCCCGAGACATCTGCCGGCAGTTTCTGGCAGTTTCCAACAGTTTCCAACAGTTTCCGGCAGGTTTCGGGGAGCATCTTTCCATCCACGCCGGGAAGCTGAAAATGCCTTTCCTGGAGGAAAGTGTGCTGACCGCGGGGGCGGGCTGTGGGGGGCCTGGGGGTGAGGGCTCCCTCGCCGGAGCCAGCCTGGCCCTGCGGACGGTCTGCCGGGCGGAGGCCGGGGGCCTGGGGTTTCCCCTTCATTCGAGCCGCTTTGCCTGGAAACTTAACCGGCGTTTCTGTCAATGTCACTTCGCCCTGGTCGCATGGCAACCGTGGCTGTCTTGAGCTCTCCGGACAGGTGGGACTCTCGCTCCTCTGACCCGCCTGCCCTCCAGGGCCCCCCATCCTTTCCGAGCGGCCGCACCTGCCACGTCACCTGCTCTGTGCTGTGTGGCCTCCCCACACCCAGGCCCCCTGTGCTGGGGCGAAGGCAGCCCCCCAACTAGCCTGTCGCCTGCCCCAGCAGCCCAGAGACGGCCTTTTGGGGCCCCTGAGGATGTCCCCTGAGCGCCGGCCCTGCCTGGCCACGAGGATGGGGTCCTCCAGCAGCCCAGACCCTCTCCCCACACCCTGCTGGCTTCCCCACAGCCCCCCCACTTCCTGTGCCTCTCCCCAGCCGAAGCTGCCCCTGGCAGATGGGGCTGCTCTGTGGCAGGGACCCTGCCGGCAACAGCGGGGAGCCCCTGTCCCGAGGACCACCCCCACCAGCCAGGGCCCGCTTCCTGCAGAAGGTCTGGGCCTTCGCAGAAGCCCTCCCCTGTGGCTGGGCTGCCGGATGCATCGGCGCCCCCTGCCCATTTAAATCTGGGGCCGCCCTCCCCACACCGTGTCCGGGCGCCTGCGCTCACTGGCCACTGGGGGAGAGGGCCTTGGCTGTCGCGCGTCCTTCCTGCCTCCGGAGCCTCCCACCGCGCCCCTCCCGGGCCTGGCCCTGATGCCACAGTGCTCGGGGAGATGCGGCTGGCTCTGCAGGGTCACCGAAGTGTGGCCGGGGGCCCCACCTGCTCCCCACTGCAGGTCTCCGGCCAGGGTGCTTCCCGCAGAAATCAGGCCCAGGCCTCCTGGCGCTGAGCTTTCATTTGCCCGCGAGTGCCTGCCTGGCTGCGGGGGCAGGTCGGGGCCTGTTCCCCAGGCCCTCGCGGAGCCTCAGGAGGCTCCCAGGGAGGCTTCTGGGGGGGGCCCTGTGCTGTCAGCCCTGAGGGCGGGCCGGCCGGAGTGGAGCCCGAGTGAGCTAATAACAGGACCCCGCAGGCCCACCTGGGGGTTGTTCGGGGGGGGAGGCGGGTGGGGGGGGCAGGCTGAGAACAGGGGATGGAACAGCCTCTAGGCCCCTCCCCGGCCGGGTGGGGGTTCCAAGCCCTCCCCTTTGCTCTCTTCCTTTATCACCCCTGGGAACCACGCGCCCCCGGGCCCGGGGAGCTCTGATCCCATTTCCTGCACTGAGCTGCGCTTGCCCTCATCTGGGCTCCTGTTCCTGCTTTCCAGGGTGAAGGGTCAGCCGGTTCTGGGGGGTGGGGCCTGGGCTTTGGTTTGGGGTGAGGGCAAACTGAAGGCGAAGCGGCCTGGGTGGGATATTTAAATGTTTTACTTTGGGCCCAGTAGCCGGAACCCAGGCAAAAGCACCCCCAAACTTCTTGGCCGTCTCCTGAAGCTGGGGGTGGGACACACTCTTGGGGTGTGGGACCCCGGTGCCCGAGGCTGCACTGGGAACCCTGTTCCGCGGGTTTGGGGCTGGGCACTGACATCGATGGGGTTATGGTGCTGACCCTGCGAGGCCTTGGGGTGTCCTGGCACCGTTCTGTTCGGCCCGACCCGCAGCACCCACCCAGGGGCCTGCCAGCACCCCTCCTCGCCTGAGTGTCCCCTCCAGCCCCCGCAGCCCTTGCTGGCGTCCCAGGGACTGCGCTCACCTCCTGTCACCTCCTGCCCCCCAGATCCTTATCACTCCTCTTATCTCCCAGGCCTGGTTCCAGGCGCCTGCAGGTGGAGATAAAACATTCCGGCCTGGGGCAGGAAAGTGCCTCTACCCTCCTGGTAGAGGAGCCTCTCCCCTTGCCAGCTGGGACTGGGGACGTGGGCCTCCTGTCTGTCACTCCCAGCGGCTGCACCGCGACTGCAGTGCCCACTGCAATGCCCGCTGTTTACTGATCGCTGCCAGGCCTGACGTCCCCAGGGCTGCTCGGTTAATGTTTGAGAGAGTGCCCGGTCAGCGCCGTGAGAGTGGCCTTCGAGTGGCCTGTCTCCGCCCGACACCTGTGTCCCTTTCGGGCGGCTCTGGAGCCTCCCGGCGTCAGCTGGTTTCGCTCCGTGAGGACACCGCCCTCTCAGCAGGAGCTGGCCCCCAGGACGCCCCAAGCCCCGGGGCTGGGGGCACAGGGACTGAGGCCCCAGGGAATGCCGCCTGCTGCTCGGTGCACGTCCGGCCTGTGTCAGGCTGAGCTGGCCCCGTGGAGGCCAAGGGAGCTGCTGATGGCAGCGAGGGCTGAGGCCAGCGGAGGGGCCCAGAGCCCCAGAGGGGTGTTGCGGCCACCCAGGGGACGGCAGGCGGGCCTGGCGCCCTCCCAGGGGTCCTCTCTGGGAGCCTCCCTCACCTGTGCCGCGGGCCCAGTCTGCCCCGGAGGGCGCCTACGCAGACGTGGCCTCACTCTTCATCTCAGGGAGTTTCATTTCAGGGACCTTTGTCGCTGGCTGGGGGGCTGCCCCCCTCCCCGGCAGGTGGGTGATGGCCCTGGGACATGGTGGGGGCAAAGCCTCAGGCTCCCCATGAAAGAGCAAGTTGCAAGGGCGTTTGCTCCTTGTTTAAAATGAGGGGACACAGAGGCCCCCAGAGTGACCCAGAGCCCCACCCCAAGATAGCGGGCTGGTTGTCCTCATTTCTCTGGGTGCTACCCACCCAGCTCCTTCCTCCCTCGGGACCCCCGAGCTTGCGCTTGCCTCTCCGGCAGTTCTGCCCCAGCCGCGGCGCCGTCCTGCCGCGAGGGCGCCGGGAGGGTTAGTCCCTGCAAGTTACTCAGAGGACAAGTGAGCCCGAAGCGGCCGGAGCCACTGCTGCTCAGCAGCTCCCCAAGGCCAGTTTGCCCTCGGGCAGCCAAGTGCCACCGCCTGAGGCCTCTGGCATTGGGACCCGCCCTCAGAACCCCCTGGTCCCCCAAGGGGCTGCTTGTCCCCCCTCCTGGGGAGACTCGGGCAGCCCGCTGGCGGGTGTGAAGGTTGTGTCTGGGGGTGCCCGCCTGTGCAGGGACCCCGTGCAGGCTCAGCGGTGGTGCCTCTAGCCCCCACTCCACACCCCGGTGTGCTGAGAACCCTTGGAGCAGAAAGTGGGGGCAGCCCAGTGCCGAGAGACTCAGCCTCCCCACAAGGCCGGCAGCGACTCCAGACGGGTGCTGGGAAGTCTGGGGGTGGTGGGGAGCCGGTCTGGGGGTTCCTGGAGGAGACTAGAGGGGAGAGTAGGCGAAGGGGTGGGCCTCCTTAACGCTGGCGTGCCTGGGAGACCTGCCCAGGTGCCACCCCACCTCCAGCTGCCGGCGCCCGGCAGGGCCCGAACCAGCCCTGCATCTCTGTCACCCGGGCCCTCGCTCGGAGATGGCCTCGCCGGCCACCTTGTGGCGAAGTCTCCCCACTCCGTGAAGTCACAGGAGCCCTGGAGGCCACTCTGCATGGGGGTAGAGGCTTCCTGGGGCCCCGCGTGCCTCCCGCTAGCCTCGGGCCATGGCATGAGATGTGCCCCTCCCAGCCACCGTCTCTGCCACTTTCTGGGGTGCCCCAGGGTAAGTGCAGGTAGGACGGTTTGCACAGACCCGCCTAAGGCACTAGTAAGGGCCGCCCTGCGTCCCAAAGAGCAGACACACAGGCAGCCTTCCGGAAGTTTCCAGCTGGGTGGTAATCACACACCTGCTCTCAGATCCCACCTTTGCCGAAAGGTGGCCACTTGCATTTGGGACTTGGAAAGGAGAGGTGCGTGGACCCCGGGTGGGGGTGGGAACCGGGGTCTGGACTCTCGGGGGAGGCAGGAGCCCATGAGTGTAGCGGGAGCAGCAGGGAGCTGAGGCCGGACTGGCTGCCTGCCAGGGAGGTGGTGCCACCGGGTCCAGGCAGAGGGGGCACACAGGCCGCCCCTGCCTTGGTGGTGCCCGTTCTGCAGTGCCACCCCCACCCTGAGGCCCCCCAGCAGATACCTGCTTCCCGCTTCCTGCTCACCTGGCACAAAACTTCGGCACCGGTTCCTCAGCCGTCCTGTCCCACCTCCCCAGCTGCCTGGGGCTCGCCTAGAACTGGACATTCTGGTTCCGCCTCCCCGGCGCCTGGCCCCGTGGCAGCCGTCTTCTTCCTCCTGCTCACATTGCTTATCCAGCGTTGCTTTTTTGGTGTCCACGGAACAGGGCTGAGGGGCTCCATCCTGGGCCAGGTCTCCCAGAGCACCTGGGGGCTGCAGCTGGCCAGGCAGCAGGTCCTTGTCTGCCGCGGGTTTCCGGGGGTGGACACCCCATGAGACTGCTCCCCCAGGGCTCTGGCGTCTGGGTGGGTGGGGCCAGGGGCCTTCTGTGTGTGCCCCTGAGCTGGCTCCTTCCCAGCTCCCTGGGGGCCCCCAAGGACTTCTGGGCAGGACTGAGCAAAGAGCCCCCAGGACACTGAGATCCGGGAGCCAGAGTTGGACCGAACCTTGAGCAGCAAGAGGCCCCCACCCTGTCAACGGGGGGCTTCGTGAGTCTTCTTGTCGCCCTTGCTTTCACCCAGGCTCCAGGCGGCGTGGACAGGCTGGGGATGGAGGTGGGGTGGGTCCCCCCAAAGATGGCCCAGGAAACCTGGACCCCATGGCCATTTCCTCCTGGCCTGCACTGAAGCCCCAGCAGGCTCTCAGGGGTACCCCCTCCTGCAGGCCTGGGGCCCTGCTGCTGCCCAGCTCAGTACAGGGTGGGCTGAGGCCCCCTCTGTTCCCTTCTCGTTCCCTCACCCTGACACTTGGGATGAGCCCAGTTGGAACTTTCTGGAAGGTTGCTGATTGACTGTTTTATTGCCACTTCCTGCTCCTTTCTGGTTGAGGTTTATGGCTTCCTTTTAAAAGGGGCCTGCTCCTGGGCGCTCTGGTTTCACACATCCCAGGCCGGGACACCAAGGGTGAGTCCTGTGCCCGTCGGTGGTGGGCAGGCCGAAAAGTCACCAACCGACGGCCCCACTGGGCTGCAGTCTTGAAGGGGGGTCTGCAGGGGCAGGGTGGTGACCGCGGGGCGGCTGCGGGCAGGTCAGGTCCACGGCTGAACTCAGTTCGCGGTGGCTCCATCAAAATACGGTCCGCACCCTGTGGCGGGCGCTCTTCCCAGACGTGCGGTCGGTGGCTCCGGCGCACTCACGGAACTTCTGCATCCAGGACGTCCGCCATCATGGTGACGGTGACGGCGAAACCCGCCCCGGTAGCTGTTGCCCCTCTTCGTTAGCTGTTCTTTGCAGCTCCTTGCCCCGCCCCTGGCGGCCACTCATCCGTGCGCCGTCTCTGGACTTGGTGTCCGTTGTTCCGTATAAATCCAAGTGTGAGAGGCGGCCTTTGGCGTGGGGCCTCTTTTCTTTAGCTTATTCGTTTATGTGTCGCGCTTTGACCCTTTTCATGGCTGAATAGTACTCCATTTTATGGCTCTATCCCACATGGTTGGGCTCTTGCTGCCCTTGCTTATGGTGACCCTTGCCGCAGTCAACACTGTGTGTATGTGTGGGGGGCAGGTTACTTGGCCCCGTGTTCTCGTTCCCCTTGGGGAGTGGGTCACCAGATAAAGTCTAGCACCCAGAACCCACTTGGGGGGCACTGTGAGTGCATGCCGACTGGTCCCCCCCACCCATCTGAAGCCCTGCTTGCTGGTGTCCAGGCCCAGCTCTGGAACAAGAACTGCCCACTGAGCGCAACTGGGTGCAGTGGGGGAGGGGCTGGAAGCCTGTAACCGTGGCCGACTCCAGAGTCTCGTTTCCTTTGCCTGCAGGGGCCCAGAACAAGCCAGAAAAGGGAAATGAAGGCTTGTTTGTCCTTTCTCAGGGACCTAAGGACCCATGTGGCAGTGAGCTGGTGGCCCGGGGAGAGGGGAAGTGGGCGGGAGGCGTGGCGGGCCCAGTGGGAAGGGGGTGGAGAAGCCGGTTGGCTTTTTAAGGAGAATTCCCCTCCCTTCCCCCCACAGCTGGGCCTGCCCCTGGGGCCCAAGGGGGGCGAGGCCAGCAGGCTTGGGAGCACCCCTGCGTTTCTGGCCTGTGCTGCGCAGGCCTGGCCCAAGGGGAGGGTCTCCCTGCACAAGAAAAGTTGCACTGTCATTTAAATGACCCCCGGGCTTCGCGCAAAGACTCCCCCACCACCGCGGGGCAGCCTGGGTTTGGCCTTACGGGCTGTGTCCATTCCTGTCCTGCAGCCCCAGGGCACCGAGAGCCCCTCGCAGCAGCTGGGGGCAGGTGCCCATGGTGTGGCCAGTGGGCAGCCTGGCAGGCCCCTCCTCCTTGGGCGGGTCCCAGACAGAAATCACCACATGAATGGGGACTCTCCCAGGGCAGGAGGGAGGCCCCTGCTGCCCCCCCAGGGCCAAGGGGCTGGCCCCCGCCCTCGGGATGACGGGTGCAGGAGTCCAGTGGGAGAGGCCGTCCCGGGGGAGGCCGGAGAGGCCCACCAGTCTCTGTGAAACCCCAAGGTAGGTCGCCCCCCGGTGTGGAGCGGGTGTGTGGGGTCCGCCTGTGAGCCCCGGCGAGCCCAGCCCTCCGAGCCTCCTCTCCCAACTTGGCTTCTGCAAAACCAGTAGGAACTGGCTGCGGCGGTCTCGTTCCTGGGCCGTCTCGAAAGTGGGACCTTAACCCCGAAAGCGCAGCCCGAGGCGGGCCGGGAGGGTCCTCCCAGCCTGCGGAGGGGGGCTCACCTCTGAGGTCTGGCCGTGCCCGCTGGGGCCAGGTCTGGTCCCTGTTCATTTGGGGATGCCCACAGAGCCCCGGGGTGTCCCAGTGGTCAGTGGACAGCCAGTTGTCCCGAATCTCAGGAGGCTCGGCATACCCCTGCCCACACCCCACTGGGGCACAGATCCACGGGCTTGGGGGGGTCCTGGGGCGCTGTGAACTTGGGGGGCATTTCTTCAGGGGCCCCGTGGCCGGTCACGCAGGGGCGGCTCCTCGTGGCTCCAACCAGGCCAGCAGCCACGTGGGGGGGTGCCTCTGCTATCTCGGGGGCAGGCTGAATCCAGGTGGACCCAGATGTCCTGGGCCCCACCCTCTCTTTGGGGAGAGACCCCAGGGGCTGGGGGGGCTGCCTCTGTCTCTGCCCGCCTTCCCAGCCCCAAGGGTGCTCCCATGCCCCCGGTGGGCAGCCTGCCCCCCCCCACTGGCCATTTCCTGGCCCCACTCCCTGAGTGGGCAGGAGCTGGCCGCAGAAGTGCCCCATCCTTCCTCCTGGTGCTCTGTGGCCGCACAGGACGGGCCGGAAGCTGCTGACAGCTGGTTCACATGCCAGGGCTTGCCCCGCTCGGGGCCGTGGGAAAGGACGCAGGGCTGTCCTGCGGGACCCACGGGCCGGGCGAGCCCACCCGGGTTGGCTGGGACCGCCCCGTGCTCCGGAGAGGAGGGCAGGGAGCTCGCCGTCCGTCTGTCCGTCCATCCGTCCGTCTGTCCGTCCGTCCATTCGGTTACTGGGTGCTCCGATGTGTAAGGTCTGGTGAGCCAAGGAGATTCAGAAGCGGGGGACGCGCCGCCCCACTGGGGAGGCAGGTGGGCGCTCGGCGAGGAGGAGGAAATAAGGCCTCACCGGCGGTGGGCGGGGGGCAAAGCGGCCGGGGGAGATGCGCTGCTCAGGAGGCCCGGGCAGGCCAGGCGCGGCGCCCCCTCCCTCCCCCAGAGGCGCCCACGGAAACGGCAAACTGCAGAGCGGACGTGGCGTGGGCGCGGGCCTGGTAAACAGCGCGAGTGCTGCTGGCGGCTTCTGTCACCCCCAAAGCCCGGAGGAGGCGAGGAGCAGCATCCGATTTTACACTGAGACGGTTGAGGCACAGAGAGACCCACGTTCTTGCTCAGGGTCACACAGCAAGTTTGGGGAGCAGCAGGACCCCAGCCCGGGACCCTGGTGTCCTGGCGTCTGAAACGCAGGATTTCAAGTAGGGGCATGATCTGATTTTGCCGGTTTTTTAAGTTTAAGTTTCACCAAGTTTTAAATGGCCCTTTCTGGTGCTTTGATGAGCTGGAGGGGGGGGCAGTTCATGTTTGTGGCTTGGATTGTGGGGCTCGTGGCGAGGGGCCGAAGGCAGCCTGCAGATACCTTGGGTAGAATTCCCAGGACTTTGGGGGTGCTTGGAGGCCGAGTGGCTGGTGGCACCGGAGAGACTGCGGCCCCGGGCCTCCTGCGGGCAGGAGAAGCCGCCCACTCACGCCAGCGCCGGGGCTGGATCCCAGCTCCTGTGGGCGGGTTTGGGCTGAGGTCCCTGCAGAGAGCCCCGCTCCGGCCACCCGGGCACCCAGGCCTGGGTGTCTGCCAAGGCTGGGTGGGCAGGATGGACGGGGCTCTGCAGGCTGCACGGTGTGTGCCTCTGGGCAGAGAAGTCGGCAGCTCATACTGGGGGGCGGCCGAGTCCCCGGGGGCAGTGTCCAGCCAGGGACCTGGACCCTTTGTGTCAGAGGGGCCGCCAGGGCCTGAGGGCGAGACAGGAAAGAAGAAGGCATTTGGGGGAAGAAGGCCTGGGTGGTTGGGGTAACCGGTGACCCCGGGGCACTTTGCTCTGTCTGGTCCAAACCCCAAGCTCAGAAGTGCACCCACACTTTATGCTCCCTGGGGAGGGAGTTGGCCCACGCCGCTTCTCCCTGTGCACGACGCCATCTTTCTGGGGCGCCTGGGGGAGAGGCTGCTTGTTCTGCCAGGCCCTGGCCGCTGGTGGGCACCGCTCTGCAGAGTGTCCACACCCGGGTCTCAGCAGGGAGCCCTGGGGCGCATCTGCCGCCTGTGCTGCCTTGGGGCCTGCTGGGAGGGAAGCTCTGCCCCCCTTCTGGAGCCGATAGATAGAGGAAATTCCAGCAGTGACAAAGAGCCTTTTCCCACCCATCCGCGCTGGAGCATCTCCTCTCCCTCTAGCCCTGCAAACATTTGCCAAGAGCTAACGGAATCTCTGGTGGGCTGGCCACTTCGGACGCCATGGCGGGCCAGCCAGGCCTGGATTCTGGGCTCCCCTGGGACGGGCCATCCCGGGCCGGGGGCACGGTCCCTGTCCTGCCAGGCTAGTAGGTGGTGGGCAGAGACAAGTCCCCAACACAGGAAGCGGGCGGGCCCGGCGGGCCCGGCCTGGACGCAAGCTCTGGAGCAGCTTTTTAGGAAGTGGAGGGGGCGGCTTGCAGGTCGGAGCCTGCTCTCACCCTGGATTGATGTCTCAATAGGCCCAGCGCGGGGGAGACTCGCTGCTGCGAATGAACACAGCGGGGCCTCTCTGGGAACCTGGAGCGGGAGGGGTGTGGGGGGACTTGGACCCCGTCCAGCCTCGACCTACAGGCAGCCAATTGAATTCGTGCTGGCAGAAATGAGGAACTTCTTGAGATTCCTTCCCGGACAATAGAGGAAGGTTTGCTCTAAAGGGTTTGGCGAGAGAGAAGCTGGAAGAGGCTTGGCGGGCAGTAAAAGCGAGAGCCCCCACTCCTCCGGGACGCCGCGGGCCCTTGAATGAGGACGGAGCCGCGGGGGGATGGGCTCCGTGCTGGGGCCTCCTCTCCGGGTCCCGAGAAGGGCGTGGGAGATCCCTCCTCCCGCTCAGCTCGGAAACCGCAGAACTCGCCATTTCTCTTTCGGCCTCTCTCAAAGGGACAGAGCCAGGAGGAAAGTGCAGCTGTTGCATTTGCAAATCCCCTTTCTCCGAGAGGCCTTTGTGTTGCATTTCTAAGCCGAGTTTCAGGCAGAGGGCAAAGTCTCAGATTTCTGGCATCCCAGCGCCGGGGGAGACACTTCCTGCCCTTACAAAGTGTTAAGTGTAATTCGATTTGGAATTACTTATCGAATTAGATGAGCTCTGTGTGCTGTTAAAATTCAGTCCTTGATCCCTGCCCGCGCACTTTTGCAAAATCCGGTCGTTTATATTCTGTGTTCCCGGCTTTAGAAGGGAACAGGAAGTACCCCCGACGTTGATGGGGCGCGGTAGTGGCTGGGCAGATTGCAGGGGCGGGGCGGGGATGGGGAGTTGGGGTTTGTTCCCGCTGCTGGGAAGAGGCTGTTTTCAAAGCCCCCAGAGCAGCAGGCACATTGTCCCCTCCCCAACACTTGCTGGTTCCCGCTTCTCTCTCCCTGGGAGTCAGGGATGAGAGCAGCGCCCCCCAGCCTGGCTGTTGGCCTCTTCCCCCCCCGCCCCGCCCCCCTGCTTCTCGACAGCTTTCCCGCCTTTGATCATTTTTTGAAGAACTGCCTTCTCTGGCCAGAACCCAGAGCTGCTTTGTGTGTGCCGAGCTGATCAGAGAGAAGGAGATCGCATTCTAAATTCTAACTGACCGAGTTATTTTTTGAGGTCCTTGGACCAGGATCCCCAAAATTGTCCAGATTTATTTGCGCTTGTCTGTCTTCACATGACAGAAATCTTGGCTGACCTAAACGGCTTGTAAAAGAGGTGTGCTGCGCACGAAAGCCGCGGCCGGGGCAGCTTACATTTCGGGGACAGCCGCGAGCCTGCCTGGGAGTCTTGGTCAGCGAATGAGTGGACATCACGTGGACATCGTGTTCTGGCCTGGCCCCCGCCATTCTCCGTCAGACTAGTCTCAAGGCTGCAGGCTCCCTGCTTTATCGCTGTGAAGGGTGAACGCTGAGCCCATCAGTGTCGCGTCCGGTCCACTTGGGCCCCACGATCCTTTCCTCCCGCCAGTGCCTGTGGCCATTCCTTTACGTCTTATTCTGGGCGCCCCTTCCAGCTCCGCCTGTCCGAGGGCCTCTGCTTCCCACACCAAGGGACTTGACCTCTGACCTCTCCACACCCCGCTCCCTGCAGTCAGTCACTTACACCAGGGTAGGGTCCGACATCTTTGCGGCCCAGACCCTACCTGGGCAGCCTCCTGGAGGTGGAGTTTTAGGATGAGGGTGGGCTTGGGTCCAGCCAGGAGCGCTGACTGGGGCACCAGAGTGAAGGGGTTCGCCTGCGTCCGCTCCAGGGCTCTGGGAGCGTGTAGGCCACCCCGAGATCCAGGCCCCCACGTGAGCCTGGTAGAGGCAGATGCGCTTGGCCACAAGGCTCAGCACTCAGCCACCTTCCACAGACAGCACAGATGTCAAGGCCTGATGGCCGGATGTCTGTAAACCTGGCGGCTCCTGGGGAGAGCACCTGCCCGGGGAGCACCTGCGGGGCGGAGGGGCTGAGCCCAGCCCGGCACCTCTGGGTCTGTGCCGCGGGCACCTCTGCCTCCTCCGGCCTCTCTGTGACGCTGAGGCCCTGGCCTGCTGAGCCACACGTGCCTGGCTCGCTCTGCCATTCTCTGGGGCCACTGGTGGCCATCCCTGTGGGCCTCAGTCTCCTCGTCTGTGAAACGGGGGTACCCGCAGCCTGAGTGAGCCCCCAGCAGCATTGGCTGCTGTGGCTGGCATGGCACAGGCGTGTGCGGGGCGCTGCTTTGACACACCCATGTAGGACCGCGCGTGGGGAGCCACGTGCTGCAAACCACAGAATCGTCACGTGATTGTCTTGTGGGGCCAGAGAGCAGGGAGGGCTGATTGGCCAGAGGCCAGGCCCTGAGGACCAGGGAGACCCCAGGGAGGCTGGGGCAGAAGGGTGGCCCTGTCCCCTGTGCCCCTGTGGGAAGGCCTTAGCCCGGTCAGGCGCGTCCACTCTCTGCTGGGCCTGGATGTCCTACACAGGCTCGGCCTGCTGATGGTGGTACACGCAGGTCAGGGAGAGGGCACCCCGGAACCCCCAAACCTGCATGCTCTAAATAGGTTCTGCCATCCGCCGCTGCAGGACAAAACAGCTAAGACCTTTAATGGAAAGGAATTTTAATACAATCAGTGTGCCATACAGACAAGACAAAGAATATAGATTGCAAATCAAGCACCCCGGGTTACCCGTCCCCTTGTGGGTAAATGTCCAGACAAACAGGGTTGGCCCAAAACAAGGCCCGAGAGCTGCCGCACGTCTACAGCACCGTCGGCGGGGACCCACAGAAAAGGGTCAGAAACAGAAAGTCTGAGAGAAAAAATAATAATGTCAAAACCGAGGTCGACGCTGCCACGGTCCCCGCCGCGGGTCTCACCCCCGTCCGCGTCAGCCCGTCTGGGCCGAGAAGCCGGCGCAGCTTCGTGTCTGCCCCACGGGCCCCCCAGGGCTCCTGCCTCCATCCCCCTCCCTTCCCCAGGCTCCTCTCCAGCTTCCCTCCTCCCTGCTCAGCTCTACCCTTGGTGGGGCCGGGAACCTGGAGCCTCCCCTGTTCCTGGGGACCCCTGTTCCAGTGGGGCGGAGGCCCCCGCCTGCAGCGCCACCTCCCTGTGTCCCAGGAGGGTGGCCCCCGGCCCCCCAGGTGCTGTGCCCACAGCGTGGGGCATGGAAAGGCCTGAGATCGGGGCGGGCTGGCTCTGCTGGGGGCGCCTGCTGCGACATCCCCAGGGGCTGAGCCTGGGCTGGGAGCAGGACTGGGCACAGCTGCCTCTGCACGCGGCCGGCCGGGCTGGACTCTGCCGGCCATGTCTGGGATGCAGCAGCGGGACACTCAGGGCGAGGGGTGCCCTGGAGGTGACCCCTGCAAGCGGGCAGCGCCCACGGCGTGACCTCTCCCGCCTGTCATCTCCCCAGGCCCGGATGCGGGCAGGTCTGTCTGTCGCTGGTTCGCACTGCGGCCAGGGCTGTGGGCCTGCAGGAGAGAGGGTCGCTGGGCGGGGTCAGATGGGGCCCTGCCCTCCCAGACTTAAGACACGCCCCCAGCTCCTGAGAAAGGCCAGCAGGGGGGGCCATCAGCTTCATGGGGGGGCCATGAGGCTGAATGGAGGACTCAAAGAGGGGGACCCTCTAAGAGAAAGTGTCCAGATTTCCTCTGGCTGCTCTGCACCCTCAGACTCGCCCTGATGGGGGCTGCTTCCCGGGGCGCCACCTGGACACATGGGGATGCACAAAGCTGAATAGGGGCGCCAGGCCCTGGCGTCTGGGACCCCAGAGCACAGCCAGCACTGGGCACAGTTGGGTTCAGCCTCCGACCCCACTGGGGCGTCTTCCTCCCTTACTGGTCTAACCACCCGGAGGGACACCCCGCCCACCGGCTCCCCTGCCCAGCTAGAGGCTTTTATTTCTTTCTGGTTTGGAACATTCCACCCCTGCCCATGGGGTGACCACACATCCCTTTGTCTCCCTGGATGTGGCTGTGGGGACAGTTCCTAGAGAGGACGCCTCTCGGCCCTGTCTGGTGGCTGGCCAGGCCCCCGCTCCGTGTGGCCAGGTCGGCGCCGTTGTGGACGGCAGGGCAGGGCTGTGCTTTGTGGATGACGGTGTCCAGCACTGCCCACGCCGCAGCCTCTCAGAAACGGCCGGCTCCGTCTGTCATTCCCACGGGAGGCCTGACAGAGTGGACGCTTGTCCGCCGTGTTGAAAGCAGCGGTCACAGCAGCTGAGGGGCAGCAGCCGGGGGCCCTGATGAGTGACCAGCAGGAGGAAGGGCCGTGACGCTAAGGCCGGCGGCGTGTGGGGCTGGGCTGGCCAGGCTGGCCTTCCCGGGCCGGCGCGCCCCACGCTGAAGAGCCAGCTGCCTCTGGCTGGGCCCCCGACGAGGCCCAGGAGCGTCATGGACATCACAGTGAAACCCTCGGTTTTTCTCTGTGGAACTTCCCTTTTCTATGAATAGCGGCATTTGTGAAGTCTGGTGTGAAAGAGCGAGGCCCCAGGTGAAGGACACGTGTGGCCGCCACGTTGGACAGTGGGGCGCAGAGCGAGCGGGGATGGCGATGGGCTGGTGCCGGGTGGGGGCCCCAGGCCTGTGGCTCCCCAGGACTGGCAGGGTTGCCTGCAGGCAGAGCTGGGTCGCCCTCGGGCTGGCCGCTCACCTGGGGGGCAGGACGCACCTGTGTTGTTGTGATCCCTCAAGCAGGCCTGGCGGGCAGGATGTTTGCCGTGGTTCAAGTTTCTGCAGTGGATTTGGTGCTTGCGGCTCCTGCCTGACCGAGAGGGGGGGTTTCAGGGGGCACCTCCACCCCGAGACTGCTCTGGAGGGGTGAGAAGGGAGGGAGGTGGGGGGCGGGGCTGGCCGGGACCCAGGCAGGGGCCCCCTGGACCTACAGACACATGGAAGCAATTCTGGGTCACGTGGGCGGCTGCTCTCTGCCCTGCAAGGCAAGGCCCCTCGTCTCCAGGAAGCGCCCGAAGCCGCAGCTGGGGCCAGATGCTCCCGCCTTTGTTTATTTAAAGATGCTGGAGCCTTCTGAAGGGGGGGTACAGGCCAGTGCCTGGGGGCCTGTGAGGCCCCCTGGGGGTCCTCTGCCTTCCCCTGGCCTTGCGGGGTTCGCCGGGTGGACCTTCGCCTCTCCTCTTGCTGGGAAAGCAGGTTTGGGGCCCCGACGCCTTACGTTGCTGTCTGCTGGGCCTGTCTGTGCGGGCGGGCGGGTGGCTCTGCGGGGTGGAGGGCATGGGGAGGCGGCTGGCTGGTGAGTGTCAGCAGCCCAACCTCTGGGGCCAGCAGCTGGCCCCCAGGGCTGCTGCCCTGCGAATGGATGAGGGCCCCAGGGATGTGGCCGCTGGGCTGCTGGGGGCCGGAGGGGCGTGGAAAGTGTGTGGGTGCAGGGGGACAGTGGGAGCAGGGAGGGGGGAGGCGGCCGTTTCCCCAGGAAGTGCAGGTGTGGGCCGTCTGCAGACCCGGGTCCACTGGCTTCCCCGGCAGGGGCAGGAGCCGGGGGCACATTTGAGAGCCCCCCCCCAGGCTGTGAGGAAGCTCCTCTGGGAGTGTGGGGCTCTGGGCTCCTGCCCAGGGAGCTCCTGCTCCTCCCGCGATGGGAGGGGCCTGAGAGTGGGGAGGCCCCTGCGGCTCTTCTGGGAGGTTCAGGTGAGCGAGTGTCCCTGGGAGGGCGGGCGGATGGGGTCCTCGAGGGCTGGGGAGCCCCAGCGCCCCGGCTGGGGTCTCAGGTGGGCTGGAGCCTGGCTCCGGGGGAGCTGAGAGGCGCGCCAGGCACGGCGTGGTCGGGGTGTGTGTGCGTGTCTCAGGGTGCATGGGGCCGTGAGGCATGTGTCCAGCGGCCCTGGTGGGGAGCCCACAGCACCCCAGCACGCTGCCCGGCCCTGCAGGGGGTGTGTCAGGGCCGCTGGAGGGCGGAGGGCGGGCAGGGAAGCTCCCGGCGCGAGTGGCTGCGGAGCTCACCTGGCGTCTGCGGCCAGAGCAGGACCCGCCTCCCCTGTGGCCACGGCCTGACCCAGCCTGGGGGGCGCGTGGCCCGGGGCGTGGGCTGAGCACCCCTACCCGGGAGTGCAGGCCAGGAGGGAGCTGCACCCCCTGCTCCGGGAGGCTCCTCTGAGCAGGTTCCTGTGGCCGGACACTGCCCCACCCCAGGGCCCCGGGCCTGCAGCAGCTGGGGTCCAGCCCCCTGGAATCGGCGAGGGCCCCCGGGACCCCCCTGCAGGGTGGAGGCCAGAACAAAGCTCTTGTCCTCCTAACCGTTTCAGGGTGTAGCTCAGGTGAGGCAGGAGAGGAGGGTTCAGGGGTCAGCCCTGCCCTGGAGCCGGGAGCTGCGGCTGATCGAGATTAGGGGGCGGGAGGAGGAGGAGACCGTGGGCCTTTGCCTGGTCCCAACGGGGCGCAGCCCGGGGGCTCCGTTGGGGTCTCTCGGGCACCGAGCTTCAGCCTCCGCTTCTGAGGGACGACGGCCACAGCCGCCGCGACGTGGGTGCTTGGGTGCACTGGCGGTGACCCCGACACCCCCTAACGCCCCGCTCTCCTCTGCAGCCCCCGAGGCGGCTCCCGGCTACGCTGGCGACATGGCTGACACCCCCAGAGACGCCGGGCTGAAGCAGGCGCCCGCACCCCGCAGCGACAAGGCCCCCGCGGACTTCGGCTATGTGGGGATCGACTCCATCCTGGAGCAGATGCGCAGGAAGGCCATGAAGCAGGGCTTCGAGTTCAACATCATGGTGGTCGGTGCGTGCCCCGCCCCGGGCTCTTCGTTCTGTGGCGGGGGCGGCAGAGTGGGCGCCGGACGGGTCAGCGGGCGTTGCCTGTGCTCAGGAGGCTGCTGGGCGGGCCCTCACCCCCCAGCCGGCCCCTCGTGCTGAGAAGCCCTGCTTTGTAGCTTCTGCAGACGCGCCCACCCCCCCAGAGCTAACGGGCACCACCGCTGACCAGCCGCTGGACAGGCTGGGGGCAGCAGCGGGCACCTCTTGCTCCCGGAGCCCTCAGGTCCCGTTCAGTCCTCGCTGTAACCCTGGGCAGGGCCCCCCTGTGGAGCTGTGGCAGTTGGGGACCACAGAGGGGGGGCTCAGCTTTGCACCTGCTGCGCTGCCTTTGCCCTGGGCCCCTGGGTTTTCTGCCAGCCGTGGGGTCCTCCTCCTGGCCCCAGAGGGCCTGGGGGGCTGGTGTCTGGGGGGGCGGGCTCTGGAGAAGGGGGTGCAGACGGCGGCGAGGATGGTGGCGACAGAAACAGCAGTAATGAGATACCCGGGTTGTCCAGGACAGTCGGCCCCGGAGCCCGCACCCCCTGGGAGGCGATCAGAGTTGGAAAATCAGTGTGATTTGAGTTTTGCAAACACACTGCCCGGTGTGGCCTCCAGCAGCTCTGGGCTGGGGTGCCTGGCGCGGTGGGCACGAGGGGTCCTAGGGCGTAATCGATGCGGCACGCGGGTTGCTGTGCAGCAGCGGGGTTGGGCGTTCGCAGGACCGAAGTGACCGGCGCTTGGCGTCACACCAGCTTCTGCCTCCTAGGGTCGTGCCGTTCTCAAAGGCCTAGAAATGCAGCACTGTGGCCGGCAGTGGCGACGTCCCCTCCTCCCCTGCTGAGGGGAGGGGGCGGGGAGGGGCCCAGCGAGGCTGGGAGCCAGCACTCTGGGGCTCGGGGGCCTGGGGGCCATGGCGGGGGCCCCTGCTCTAGGGACGTGCGCCCCAGTTGCCCCGGCAGCTGCAGGGGCTGTGCAAGATGCTGCCCCTGAGCCCACTGCCCACCGTGTGGGTGCGCTGGGCAGGCCCGCCCCAGGAGGACCTGGCCTTGGGCAGCGGAGCCCCGTGACCACGTGTGGCCGCTGGGATGCGGGCGTCTGGCCTCCGCCGTGTCTTGGGAGCAGCGGGGGGCCAGCATGCGCAGGCCTGGGCAGGCTCCCGGGCCTCCCTCCCTCCTGGGGCCCTGAGAGGGGCTCTGCAGAGCTTCCCCTTGGGTCTCCATGTGTGTCCTGTGGCCGGCGCAGCCGCATCAAGCGGCCAGCCCCCCGGGGCGCAGTATCTCGGCCCCTCCGAGACCCTGCGCGGGGCAGTTTGACGAGCTCTGTGGTCGGGGGCGCGGGGTCCACGCCGGGCATCCCCGCTCTTTCTGCCTCCCGACCCCCCGCCCAGAGCGCCCCCGAGGAGGGGTGTGTGAAGCCCCGATCCAGAGACTCTGCTGATGGGCCCCCTTTGCCCCCCAGGGCAGAGCGGCTTGGGGAAGTCCACCCTGATCAACACCCTCTTCAAATCCAAAATCAGCCGCAAGTCGGTGCAGCCCCCCTCGGAGGAGCGCATCCCCAAGACCATCGAGATCAAGTCCATCACGCACGGTGAGCGCCGCTGTGGCGCCGGGTGGGTGCGCTCCAGGCCCCGGCCCTGCAGCCCCGGCAGCAGCCGCGTTTTCCATTGAAAAGGGTGGGGGCGGCTCTCCAGGCAACGGCCCCCCACCCCCACCGGTTCCCGGCCCGCAGCCCCTCTGTCTTGGCTCGCCCGCGTGGGGTGGGGCGGCGGGCCCCGGGGCGCCTGCGCGGCCCCGCCCCCTGAGCTCCGGCCCTGCACCCACAGATATCGAGGAGAAGGGCGTGCGCATGAAGCTGACGGTCATCGACACGCCGGGCTTCGGGGACCACATCAACAACGAGAACTGGTGAGGGCGCGCCGGCAGGGCAGGCTCAGGGCTGCCCTGGGCTCCTCGGGTTGGACCCCACGCCCGGCCCGAGCAGTCAGCTGGGGCCCGCCCCAGGAGGGCAGGGGGGCCGGTCTGGGCGCCCACCCGGCCCAGCGTGGGGCGCGCGTCCCAGAGGGCGGGGTGCCGGCTGCGGCTGGGGCGTCGCCGCGCGCTGACCGTGCGCCCCCGCAGCTGGCAGCCCATCATGAAGTTCATCAACGACCAGTACGAGAAGTACCTGCAGGAGGAGGTCAACGTCAGCCGCAAGAAGCGCATCCCCGACACGCGCGTGCACTGCTGCCTCTACTTCATCCCCGCCACCGGCCACTCGTGCGTCCGCGCCCGCCGGGCGGGGGGCAGGGCGGGGGGCGGCCCGCGGCCTCGGGCCTCCGGGCGCCGCCCAGCCCGTCCCAGCGCCGCCAGCCGCCAGGGTTTGGGGTGCGCCTGCCTCTGCGGCCTGCCGGGCCCTGCTCGCCTCCGGCCCGTGCGCCGGGTCCTGTCCGTGCAGCAGGGGTGGTGCCCAGGCCCAGGGGCAGGCAGGAGCCTGGCTAGGCCGCCCCCCAGCCTCTGGAGGTCTGTGCGGGAAAACCCAAGTCCGAGCCCCAAGCCTGCCCTGGGGGGTGGGGTCCATGGGGCGGCAGGCCGGGCTGGCTGAGCGGCCCTGCAGTGGGGGTCCACCGTGGGGGCAGCCCTGCGAGGCCTCACCAGGCGAGCCCCCACCCTCCGGCCGCCTCAGCAGCTGGTCTGGTGGGCACCGCGCCCCTCCCCTCCCCGGACCCCTCCTGGGGCGTGTGGCCTCACCGTCCTGGGCCAGACTTCTGCCCGAGCCCACCTTTCCCCGTCCGTGGCTGGCCCTTGCTGTCCAGGTGGGGGTGGGGCGGAGAGCAGTCCAGGCGCCGCGGCCTGGGCCGGAGCTGGGGTCTCCTGTCCCCCCCCGACCCACGTCCTCCTCTTGCAGCCTCAGGCCCCTGGACATCGAGTTCATGAAGCGCCTGAGCAAAGTGGTCAACATCGTCCCGGTCATCGCCAAGGCCGACACGCTGACCCTGGAGGAGAGGGTCTACTTCAAGCAGCGGGTAGGGCCCCCCGGGGCCCCGCGCACCCCAGTGGGATGGGGGCGGCACGCGTGGCCGTGGGGCGGGACGGCCAGGCTCACCTCAGCGGGAGCAGCCCGCGGGGCGCCGGTGGCCAGGGGGTCCTCTGCTGTGACCCCCTTTGGGCTGTGTGGGGACTGGCCAGACCCAGGTGCCCGGAGCCCTCCCCTCTGGCGTGACAGGCGCTGACCCACCGGCTGCCCGGCCCCGCGGGGGAGGCGCCAGGGCTGGAGGGGCTCGGGGCCAGCTGCCGCCCGGGACACGCCCCAGGCTGGGCCGACGCCAGGCAGCCCCGCTCACGGTGGCGCGTCTCCCTGACCCCCAGATCACCGCGGACCTGCTCTCCAACGGCATCGACGTGTACCCCCAGAAGGAGTTTGACGAGGACTCGGAGGACCGGCTGGTGAACGAGAAGTTCCGAGTGCGTGCTCCCCACCCGTCCTCGAGGGCCCCCGCTGCCGGGGCGGGTGGGGGCTCGCTGCCCCGGGGCCTGGGTCGGGGTGGGGCAGCCTCGAGCTGCGCCCGACCTCCTGGGCCGAGAGAGGCGGGACCGAGGCTCTGGGTGTGGGGGCCCGCGGGCAGCTCCCCCCGGGGGTCTCAGGCACCCGACGATGGCCCCGCCTCCCCCCAGGAAATGATCCCGTTCGCCGTGGTGGGCAGCGACCACGAGTACCAAGTGAACGGGAAGAGGATCCTCGGAAGGAAAACCAAGTGGGGCACCATCGAAGGTAATCGGGGTGCCGCTGGCGCCCCAGGCCCCTCAGCCTGGCCCCCTCCTGCCAGCCGGAGCTGCCCCCAGCACTGGGAGTCCCTCTGGGACTCCCCATGGCGTCCACGGGGAGCAGTGGAGGGGCAGGGCCAGGCCGAGGTCCTCTGCCGGTGCCGCTGTCCCCTGAGGCCCGAGGGGCCCCAAGCTCTGGTGCTGTGACCCCCTGCGGCCAGGCTGTGTGACCCTGGACAGCCACCTCACCACGCCGGGCCTAGGGAAAGGGCAGGGCTCCGTCCAGCTCCGAGACCCAGTGTCGGCCCCCGAGACCCTCACCGAGGTTCCAGGCACCCGCACTTAGTGCCCTGGGGCTGCCCACCAGTGTTTCTCTGGCCCACTCAGCCCCGGGAGCCGGCAGCTGGCTCCCTCGGGGGCACTGAGGCTGGACAGTCTGGCCCTTCTGGGGGCCGGGGTGACCCCACCCGGTTCTTCAGTCGCTTGTCTTTGGGTCCAGGCCCACCCTAAATCCAGGGTGGCGCCCCGCCTTGAACCCACCAGAGGGGGCCTTTGGGCCTTCACACCCCTGCCAGGCAGTGCGGGCCCAAGACCCATCCTATAGGGACTTTATATGAAGACAAGTGTGGGGGGTGGAAAAGTTTGGGACTGGGAGGGTGGGGGTGCTCAGGGGCTCGATGCACCTCTGCTGCCCCCTGGTGGCCAACGCCGCCACTGGCCGCCCGCAAGGAGATGCGGGGAGACTGGGAGTTGGAGGGGTCCTCGCCTGGGCGGTGACCTCTGCGTGGGTGGCCCCTCCTGCTGGGTGAGCCGGGGAGGGCCGTGATGGGCAGCACTCACCCTGCAAGGAGGCGCTCGAGGTGGCGGTTCCAGCTCCTGAGCCTTGGTGAGGCCGGGGCCTCGAGGGTCCACAGCCGTCCCCCCAAAGGGCTGGGCCGTGGGTGGCTCGGAGCAGTAGCCTCGGAGCGTGTGGCCCCAGGTCCCTGTGGGAGACTCCCCCACACACACAGGTTCTCTTTACACCCCTCCAGCCCCCAGCAGCAGCCCCCCACCCCGCCTTCCTCGCCTCAGTTGCCCCCCGTCCCGCCCTGTGGGGTCCCGGAGTGTCAGCCTGCTGGGCCCCTGCCCCCCCAGGGCCGGCCCGATGCGCTGCCCGCGGCCCCGGGTGTCTGCGCAGCCCCGTGCCCACCTGCGGGCTGTGCCTCCCGCTCTCCTGCCCACCGGCCGGGCACGGGAAGCTGCCCCGGGCACCAGATTGCTGGGGGGCCGAGGGCCCGCGCTGACCGCTGACCCCTCCTCTCCGCAGTCGAGAACACCACGCACTGTGAGTTCGCTTACCTGCGGGACCTGCTCATCAGGTGAGAGCGGCGGGCAGCTGGGGGCCACTCCCAGGCCCTGGGTGGGAAGAACGGGGCTCGTGGGTCCCCCCAGCACCCTCCGGCCCCCACCCCTCTGGCCTGACTGTTCCTCAGGCCCAGGTTGGAGTCACGAGGGGCCGGCAGGGGGCCTGGGTTGGCAGGTGAGGCTGGGAGGGAGGGGCCCCCAGCCAGCAGGTGGGGGGCTGCAGGACAAGGCCAAACGGGGGCTGAGCCAGCCTGGGGGTCCTCCGTGGGGAGCTGCAACTTTCTGGAGGTGCCTTGCCCTGTCGGAGTCGGGCTGGGAAGTACACCCCGTTTCGGTCTCCTGCACGCACGGAGTCCGGGCCAGCAGGGTGACCGGCCCATGGCCACCCACTCCCCACCCGGGCCTGGCCCGGGAGGCGGCCCTGGGTATCAGAGCACCTGGGTATCAGTGACCACCGGGGCCTGAGGAGCCGCAGACACCGCCCCGTGCCCGCGGGGAGCTGGGGCAGGGGTCCTGCGGTGGCTGCCCGCTGACCCCCGGCCCCCCCAGGACGCACATGCAGAACATCAAGGACATCACCAGCAGCATCCACTTCGAGGCCTACCGCGTGAAGCGCCTGCACCAGAGCAGCGGCGCCGTGTCCAACGGGCTGGAGGAGCCGGAGCCCGAGGCCCAGGAGCTGTAGACGCGCCTGCCCACCGGCTCCAGGCCCAGGCCCGCCCCGTGCATTTTATGTGATTCTTTCCGTTCGTCGGCGTCCCCCTTGACAAGCTGCCAATACAAGATGATGCGCCCCCCCATTATGTGCGTTGTTAGCCCCTGCCTGGGGCCAGGGCTGGTGGCCCGGGGTGGTGGCCGGGCACGCTGACCAGCCCTGAGGCCTGGGAGAGGCTGGACCGAGCCGGGAGGGCAGGAGGGCCAACTCGGCGCCACCCCCACCCCACAGGCCCCCCAGCGGACCCCCTTCCTGCCGGACCTCCCGGGGCCCACTCAGCCCCCGCCCCGGGGGCGACCGTCCTTCCTCCAGACCCCCCTCGCCAGTTGCTTAGACCGGGTGCGGCCCCCCGCCCGCCCGGAGCCCCACCCGGAGCAGAAAGTGCCTTTATCTCCCCGTCCGCGCAGCCAGCATGCTGCCCTCGCCGCCCCCCGGCTCGGGGAGCTGGGCAGCTCGTAGAGGGGGCGTCTCCATCTCTCCGTCACCCCCCACCCCTCGCCAGGGTCCGATTGAGAACTCAAGGAAGCAGAAAGACACCCCCCCACCGCCCCTGCCATTGGGGGGGGCCAGGAGGGGACGTGGTGGGGCCACCCCAGGGCCCTGGTGGACGGCTGGGGTGGCCAGAGGGGTCTGGGTGTCCGCACCCCACCCTGTGTGCGTGCGTGTGTGTGGTTCGGCACCCGTGGGCCGCAGATGCTCGGCTCCGCAGCCGCCCGCGCTCACTCACCGCCCGGCCCGACAGCTGCCGTGGGCCCAGCTGCCCTGGGCCCGGCTCCCCCAGCCCGCTGTGTAGACTGCCAGGGCCGGGGACGGCGCCCTGCGTGCAGAGTGTCTCCCACTCCCCACCCTCTGTCTCCGGAGAGCAGCCTCACCTGCCTCTGGGGAGGTGGGGCCAGAGACAGACGCGGCGCGTCTCCTACAGCCCTGGGTGCGGGCGGCAGGCGGCCGGCTGTGCGGGCGTGTGCGTGGACGTCGTTGCCTGCGTGTCACTCCCCGGGAGGAAGGGCCCATCGCAGCCAGGGCAGTTTACTTGCCGACTTGCCACGAGTTGCCAAAACCAAGATTTTCAGGCCGCGGGGCAGCCTCCCCCGGCGCCCGGGGCCTCCCGATGGGCGGCT
Source organism: Scalopus aquaticus (assembly GCA_004024925.1). Taxonomy (NCBI): domain Eukaryota; kingdom Metazoa; phylum Chordata; class Mammalia; order Eulipotyphla; family Talpidae; genus Scalopus; species Scalopus aquaticus. The sequence continues at coordinate 75,291 of PVIJ01001675.1, forward strand.
TCGCTTCCCCCCCTTAGCCAGACCTTGAGAATCGTTAGTGGCCTGGGGTCCGTTCCGCAGTGGCCTTCGCTACATGCCTCCTGAGAACCTCGTCTCTTTTTGTATAAATGACAAAGCGTTTGAGATTATTTCCTGAAATAAATGTTGCATATGCAGCCCAGAGGCTCCGCGGGTCTTTCTCTCTGCTGGCCCTGGGGTGCGGACCGAGGCAGCAGCCTCCGCGGTGGGGAGGGGGCTTCACGTGCAGGGGTGAGGCGCCCGATCAGGGCAGGTGGGCGGGACCGTGGGAGCTGCTTCTCGAGCACCCCGGGAAACGAACTTTCTTCTTAACAACCCCAGTTGACGAGATGAACCCTGAGAACTGGTTAGTATTTGACTGTCATTTCCTACCAGTTGAACTGATTCCAAGAGAACTTGCCCCAAGAAGCTGCAACTCGAGAGCTTTTCTCTGTAGGCCACGGAGAATGGGAGGGAGCAGATGTGGGGGAGCCCTGACTGGGGGGGTGTCCAGTGGCTCTGTCGGGATGTCCTGGGGCCCCCAGAACAAGCCACCACGACCGAGACAACAGAGGTATATTCTCCCGGTCTGCGGGGCGCCCCCACACACACCCCAGCGGCTTGGGGGAGAGCCCTTTCCTAGGCTGGTTTTGGGGCCGGCGAGTCTCCAGCCTCTCTCATCCCACACCGAGGACCCTCTGGAGGTCGGGGCGGGGTGGCCAGGAGAGGGCGGGACTGGGCAGGTCCTGGCGCCGCTGCCTGCTGACCCCGGGGTCCACTGCTGACCCACAGCCAGCATGCTCTGGTGGGGGAGATGGGCCCCAGGGCCCCAGGGGAGACATCTGTGGTGGCAAGTGTGGGGGGAGACATTCAGGGACCTCAGGGCCATGGGATGTGGGGGGCCAGGGACAGCTTCAAGTGGGAACCAGGAGACCAGAGGCCACGCCCGGCAGTGGATTCTATCCTGAGCCAAGTGCCAGGGTTCCTGCCCCTCCTTTGTGGCTCAGTGGGGGTCATCCTGCTATCCCTCCTGCACCCCGAAAAGAGGCCCTTGCCTCCTTTTCCTGGGCACCCAGGCCAGCGCCGGAAGCTCCATGCCCGTGTCACCTGCCCTGCCCTCGCCTGTGCCAGTGTGCCCAGTAGTGCCAGCAGGCCTTGGCCCTTGTTGGAGCTGGGCGGCTCCAGGGGCGTCCCCCATGCCCCCCAGGCCCCCAGGCCCGAGTGTGCTGCGGCCCTGCCTGCTCTGTCATCCGCGGGCCATCTGTCCCTGTGTGTCCCCTCCCAGGCCCCCGTCCCTGGGGTCAGGGCGGCCTGACCCAGCGTGACCTCACGGAAACCGCGTGCCCGTGTGGCTGATTCTGGCGCACCTGAGCTGGGCCCGTGGGCGGGCACCTCCCCTCAGCACGGGCCCCAGGGACGCCCGCTGGGGCTGGGCACCCGCAGGGCCCCCACGCCTGGGCGCTTGCCCTTCTCTGCTTGGTGCCTGGAGAGGGCGCGGCGGCACGGGAATGCGCGTGTGTGAGGGGGGCGGTGACCGCACGAGGCTGGGCGAGGCTGGGCGGGCCCCCAGAAGTGGCGGGGTCTCCCTGGTCGGGTGCTCTCCCTGAAGCTTGAGCTCCCCCAGCTGCGGCTGCCGCGTTCAGGGACCTGCTCTGCCCGGACCCGGGGTCTTGGGAGGCCAGATGATTCGCAGGTGTCCAGAGCAGCCGTCCACGGGCTGCTGCTGCGTCCACGGGGCCAGCACCCTGGGGGTTGCCTCCGAACCCCCGTCGCCCCCACTGTCCCCCGGGCTCACACAGATGCGGGGTCTGGCCCCAGCTCTGTCCCCACGGGGCAGGTCCTGGTAGCCCCACTCAGCCCCCCCGCCGGGCCCCCACAGAGCTTCTGGCTCCAGTCAGCCCCGAGAGCCACGGAAGCCTGAGGGGAGCTCTGTAATTTAGCAATTACTGAAACCTGCACTTGTAATTTCGGGGGTTTCTGGTGATTCTGCTTTGTGCTCTCTTCTAAGAAATGTGCAGCTTCAGTAGCTTTCTCAAGGATGCGCCACAGGGCGGTGTGGGCCGCCCCCACCCCAGCCAGCTGCGGGTACCCCCCAGAGCCGCGTTTGTGCCGCTTTGCAGGGTGAGGGAGGCTCACTGGGTGAGCAGCCCTCCCGCGAGCTCGCTTCTCAGTCGTGAAGCCCCCCAGGTTCTGTGGCCACCCAGCCTCCTCCTCGCCGCTTCCCCTGGGCTGCTTTGGCTCCTCTGCCTTCCTCTGTGTGACCCCTGCTTGCGCTTTTTGTTTTAAGATTTATTTATTAATGCAGACAAGAGCTGGGGTGCAGGCCAGAGGTGCAGGGGGCGAGCGGACTCCCCAGAGGCAGAGTGGGGAGCAGAACAGGTGGATCCACTGAAATCCACTGCTGAGGGGAGCAGCGGGGAGACAGAGAGGTCTGCTGCGCCCTGTGGGAAGCTCCCTGGCCGGGTCCAACTCGTGCTGCAGTGGCTGCGACAGCTTCATAGTGCTGAGACTTAACCCTTGCGCAGCCAGGGAGGCCCCACCCTGCTTGCTTATTTAAGGGAAAAACAAGGTGCTCCAGGAGCCAGGCAGGGGCTGGGGGCTAAGGAAGGGGCCTGAATCCTGAATCATGCAGGGCGGGACCTGCCCTCCCAGGGTGCTATTGCCCCGGGCCTGTATCACCACCACGGTCAAGAGTCAGGTTCTGGCCAAGGGCTGAGGGCCCAGGGGTGACACTGTGAAGCCGTGAAGGGGAGCTGGGGGTGGAGGGGCAGATGGGCAGGGCCCACTTAGTGAGGGACTGGGGAGCCGGGCAGAAGGCAGGAAGCAGCAGGGGCTGGTCAAAGAGCCAGGAATTCCTGGGGTGGGGAGGTGGGTGGAGGAGGCCTGATGCGGCAGGGGGCGGGGCGGTAAGCAGCCTGAGGGGGCGTAGCGCGGGGTCTTGCAAGCCCAGGACCAGCGGTGCGGGGGTCTTGCAAGCCCAGGACCTGCCGAAGACCTTCCAGAAGGGACGCGACAGAGCCGGCATCCAGGCCGTCCTGGGCAAGGACCTGGTTGCCCCGTGGGCTCAGGAGCCGCTGGGTCCAGCAGCCGGGGACTCTGAGCCGACCAAGAACCAGAAAGGCGGCTGGTGCAGCGGAGAGCTGAATCCCCCATTTACCCCAGGTGACATCGACAGCCGCGTCTAGAAAGTCACCCCGGGACGCGCCTTGTGCGGGATGAGGGCCCGGAGCCCGTGGGATGAGACAGTACCCCAGGTGAGCAGAGGGAGAATCCGCACAAGGCAGGGGCTGGGGGAGAAGCGGGATCTGAGGGGTGTGTCGGAGGCAGAAGAGGGGACCGGCCACTGATCAGATGGAGGAGCCCTTGGTGACGTGTGTGCTGGGTAGGTGGTGATGCTGTTGTCTGAAAATAACCTTCACCTGCAGGCCTGATTATACACGTATGATTCGTGCATGCACAGAAGGTTACAGGCCGCAGAGGAGAGAAGACAAAGCAGTCAGTAAGAGTCGTAAGCTAGTGCGTATTTCGGTTACATCAATATGTGCAAGTGGAATAAACCCCTCGTTAAAAGAAAGACTCTGGGGCCTCCCTGGTGGCCGAGGGGTTCAGTCTCAGGCTATCACTGCTGCAGCACGGTGGATCCCCGGCCAGGGAGCTTCCCACAGGGCACAGCAGACCCCTCCTGTCTCCCCGCTGCTCCCCTCAGCAGCGTGTTTCAGTCGATCCGCCTGTTCTGCTCCCCACTCTGTCTCTGGGGAGTCCTCTCTCTCTCTCTCTCTCTCTCTCATACACACACACACACACACACACACACACACACCCCACCACCACCTCTGCCCTACACCCCAGTTCTTCTACGCAAAAACAAAAGACTGAAATTGGATGAGAAAACAAACTCAATAATAAGACAAGTATAAGGAACACACATCAAACAGCATTTCGGTAAAGTTGAAATTAAAGGGACAGAACTTACTAGACACCAGGGTCACACGCCTCACAGTTCAGTTCAAGGTCAGAAGTGAAACAGAGCAGAGATTTGGGGGGACCGACGAGTTTGTGGGTTCCCACTCATCTGCGCACCATTGCAAGACAAGCCTGCTGTGCCAGCCGTGATTCAGGCAGACGGGCAAAGGACGAGCTCTGGAGCCCTCGGTGGTTTTGGCAGGCTTTTATTTTTTATTTTATTTTTCTAATTTTTCTATCGTGGGCCCCCCCTCCAAGCCACTTGGGTTCTTATTTTTTTAAAGATTTATTTATGCATACAGGCTGGGGTGCAGGCCAGAGGCGTGGGGCGGCGGAGGGTTCCCCAGAGACACACCGCTGAGGGGAGCAGCGGGCGAGGCGGGAGCGGTCTGCCGCGCCATGTGGGAATCTCCCCGGCCGGCATCGAACTCGCACTGCAGCTGCCGACAGCCCCACCGCGCAGCGCCCAACCGCGGCGCCACCAAGCGGCGCTGGCAGCTTTTAATCATCTTCTGAAGCAGGGCACCTGCACAGGGCAGGAGGGTGGCGGGGCAGGAGGCTGAGCGGCCTCCCAGCCCCCGGCTTCTCGGGGAACCTTCAGCTTCTCGGGGCCCCTGGTGTGTCTCGGGGTCTCGCTGCTGTCACTTCCAGCGCCGCTCTCACCGCGGCTGTCGCGCTCCTTGCCGTGCTCTCTGCGTCTGCCCCGCACGCCCATGGCGCTGGGCTACGTCACGCCACGCCACGCCATGTCACGCCACGCCACGTCACGCCACGCCACGCCACGCCACGTCACCCCACGCCCCGCCCTTCTTCAGGTGCCCATCATTACGTCTAATGGCGGCAGGGCGAGGAAGCCTGACCGTCTTTTCTCACTGACCCCGCGACGCCGCAGGCAGGCGGAGGAGAGACGCCCGCGTCCGGAGCGCTCGGCAAGATGGCGCCGCCCTGCGGGGAGCGCCCCCGGCGCCTGCTGAGTGCGGGCTGGGCCCGGCTGACGGGGCCTCTGGGCTGGGCCCTGGAGCTGCTGGGCCGCCCCGCAGCGGTGACCCCTGACCCGGCGTCAGTCTCCCAGAGGCCTCTGCGTCCCCGCCCGGCCCCCGCCTTCCCGCCACGCCGCCTGTCCCCGAGGCCTGACGGGGCCGGCGCTGCCTGAGCCCGACCCGGCTCAGCCGGAGCCGGGAACTGACCCGCGTTCCGCTCGCGCTCAGGATTCAGAACCGAACCGGAGCACGTCCCGCCCGCGGCCCGTCCCGGAGCTGGCAGGTGAGCGGGGTGGCGCCGGCGGGCTCGGGCCTCGCGGGTCTCCACGGCGGCTGTTTCTCCAAGCCCCAAGCCGGGCAGCGGCGGCAGGGCCACCGAGAGCCCAGCCAGGCTGGTGCCCCGCGGGGAGCCCTGCGAGCCGCCGGCCGCGGGCTTAGGCGCGGGGAGAACCTGGCGTCCTGTGGTGTCCTTGCGACTCTGCGGGAGTCAACTCAGATGGTTCTGAAGAGCAGAAAATGGGTCCCACTGAGGAGGTCTGCTTTTCCCCCAGGCTGGCATAAACGGGCGCCCCGAGGGTTCCCCGTGTAATGGGGAGGCTGTCCTGCTGCAACCAGACTGCAGTTTTTGGGTTTTTTTTAGTTTGAATTGTTTTTTTTAGAGGTTTATTTATTTTTGGATACAAGAGCTGGGGTGCAGGCCAGTGGTGTGTGTGTTTGGGGTGAGAGGATGCCCCAGAGCAGAGTGGGGAGCAGAACAGGCGGATCGACTGAAGCACACTGCTGAGGGGGCAGCGGGGAGACAGGAGAGGTCTGCTGCGCCCTGTGGGAAGCTCCCTGGCCGGGGATTGGACTCGTGCTGCAGTGGCTGCTGAGAGCTTCTTGGTGCTGAGACTCAACCCCTGCGCCCCCACGCCGGCCCCCAGACTGCAAAGCTTTTGTCGCCCGTGTGGCTACAGGCAATGCTGCTTGCAGAAGCGTCTGGAATTTACATCCACGTGTGTGTTTGCATGTACGTGTAACTATTCCGGGGCGTGGATTCCAGGAGTGGGGACGACTGGGTGTGTGTTATCATTTTGGTACCTAGTGCCAATTTCATCCTCTAAAAGGTTGTACCAGATTACATTACCAGAGTGGAGAGTTCGTTTGCTGCATTCCTGCCATGCAGGTTGTTCTGCTTGGGGAATAATTTGTCAAACTGAAAGGCAAAAGATGGCATTTTGTGGCTGAGATTTCCAAGTGGCCCAATATAAATGCCCAGGGTTCTTGGCTGACTGGACTACCTCTGCACAGGAGTCTTCATGAGGAGAGCGAGGCTGTCGTGGCACTGGTGTTGGTTAAAATAACTTCTGGAATTCTCTACGAGTTTACTTCTTTTGGGGACGTTTGATCTGCTGTATGTTGCTGTTTCCTGTGGTGGTCATGGTTTTATCAATGTTTGAAATTTCTAGTTATATTTGCTTTCATGGTCTAAAGCTGTGCCCCCTAAGCAAATGGAAAGGTAAGTCACCAATTGGGAGAAAATATCCCCCAAATATGCATCTGACCAACAATTGCACCCAGAATATAGGAAGAATGCTAATGTTCAATTAAAAACATTAAATATGGGCAAAAGACTGACAAAATATGATCCAAGACACTGGCCAATAAGCACACGGCAACCTGTCTGTGCTACTAGTTGTCAGGGAAATGTGAATCGCACCACAGTCAGTTTCTCACAAAGCTCAGGAAAGCAAAACCCTAACTGCAAGTGGGGACAAGAATGAGGAACTGAAGGAAGGTGCCGTGTTGCTAAAATTCCTTCTAGGGTCTCTGTGCCTTGGCAGTTCCGCTCCTCAGTTTTTATCTGAGGAATGACAGCATGTACTTATCCAAAGGCTGAGTTAGAATGTGTCTGGAGCAGTATTTAAAATAGAGACAAACTGGAAACAACGCGAATGTAGCACATTTGAATGTGGTCATGTAGTGGGAAACTAACTACTAACTAACTACTAACTACTACTAAACTACTAACTACTACTACTAACTACTAACTAAACTAACTACTAACAATGAACAGCCACTGATAAATGTAATAACTTGTGTAATACTTTTTTAATTAAAAAAATTTTTAAAAGATTTTACTTATGCATACAAGAGCTGGGGTGCAGGCCAGAGGTGTGGGGGGTGAGAGGGTTCCCCAGAGACAGAGTGGGGAGCAGAACAGGCGGATCTCCTGAAACACACTGCTGAGGGGAGCAGCGGGGAGACAGGAGGGGTCTGCTGCGCCCTGTGGGAAGCTCCCTGGCCGGGGATCGAACTCGTGCTGCAGTGGCTGCGGATAGCTTCATAGGCTGCAATTTAACCCCTGTGCCACCAGGGAGGCCCTGTCTTTTTCCATTTTATGGTATTGGATGCCTCTTCACGGGTTGGTGGCTTCTTAAAAACTTAAAAACGTTGAATAAAAAAAAAATCTGTCACCAGGGACACATCCTCTTGGATTCCATTCAAATGAGGTCCAGGAAGAGGCAAAGCTAATCTGTGGTGATGAAACTCAAAACTCAGCTGTGGGGGGATGGAGCTCACTAGCAGGGCATGAGAACCTGAAGGATGGTGGGGTGCAGGCCTGTGGTGCCTCAGGATAGGTGACCCCCCAGTGGCGCCATACCCGCAGCCTCGGTGTGTGGCGGCTGTCACCTGGGCTCATGAGTTAGTGTGTGACCTCCACATGGCAGGATCGCCTGCCGCTGCATTTTGCAGAATGTATCCCAGTCCTGAAGCCTGACTCTGGTTTTTCTTGAATTTGGTTGCCTGGATTTATACATTTATCAAAATTCACTGAGTCAGACACGTAAGGTCTGTGCATTTCACTGCCTCAGTGAAAAAACTAAGCAAAAAAAGTAAAAGAATCTGAATGTCTTTTTTGGGGGAGATTTTAATCCACATTGTTTGGAAGTATTAGCATATTTGGACTTATTTCTGTTGTTTTATTTTAAAAATACAATTAACGTATTTTCTTGGAATTTCTCTTTTCTTTCTCAATAAGCATACTTAAAGCTTTGCACTGACTTGCATATCCAACTTTGGCTATATCCCATTATTTTCTAAATAATCTGTAATAGATTTTTATTTCTTTTTTGACCCAATCGTTGTTTGAGATCGTTGTAGTATTTCCAAACCATTAAATGTTTCTCTTAGGCTTTTATTTAAACCTGACTATTAGTTTCTGGTTTTCATTTAAAAAAAAAATGTGGTTGGGAAATGTAACCACGCCATTTTATGGAAAGAGGCAGAAAGCAGACCATTCAGATTTGCAGAGGAGTTTTGGTTTACTCAGATGGTCTCAAATGTCCTTTATTAGTGAGAGGATTTTTAAAAACTGTTGCACATCTGTAACCTCTTGTTCTTGTTACTGAGGCCAGCAGCCTCGGTGGCCAGAAATTATGCAGCCAGGCAATATCTGCTGGGTCTTCTGCAGTTTCAGCCGTTGGCTGCACCCCTCACCTTACCTTTCTTTCTCTGCAAAAACAGCTCGTGCCTTCTTCCTCTTGGCCAGTGGACACAGAGCTCGGCGCCTGCGTCACCCTGTCTGAGTTGTCCTCTTTTCAGCAGTGACGCAGCAGCTCGCACTGACCCCTCAGCCGAAGCCTGAAATAATCACCCTCATTGTGTCCTTCGGGGGAAATCCTGAATGCACCCAGCGTGGAAAGAGTTAAAAGATTTTCTGTATTCAAAATATTTCGGCTCTGTCAGCAGCACTGTGAGGTGAAGCCACACAGCTTTAACCTCCAGATACATATTTAATGAGGGAAAAAGTCCACGCCACCACCGCCAGATGTTCGAGTCAGACGTTATGGCTTTGCCACGGGCCGGCCCTGAGCTCGCCTCCAGATTCTGCTCGGCGATTTTCATTTTTCATCTGGGTGGAGACATTCCTCACGTGGTTTTGCCTCTTTGTGGCTGGAAGAGGAAGGAGTTGGAAGGATCCATTGTGTGAACAACATTTCATCAGTTTTGCAGCCATGCCATGGATGTTGGCAGAGGGCTTGTTAGGGTTGTCAACTCTATCTTTTCTCTCTCTACCTGTCTACCTACCTACCTACCTACCATCTATTACTGTAAAACAAATTACTCCCAAACACAGTGGCTTAACACTGGGCCTCCCTGGTGGCGCAGCGGTTAAGCGCTGCGCTGTGGAGCTGTCGGCAGCAGCAACGTGAGTTCGACGCCCGGCCGGGGAGAATCCCACATGGCGCAGCAGACCTCTCCCGCCTCGCCCACTGCTCCCCACTCTGTCTCTGGGGAACCCTCTCGCCGCCCCACGCCTCTGGCCTGTACCCCAGCCCGTATGCATAAATAAATAAATCTTAAAAAAAACCAAAAAACAAAACACACTTACTGTGTCCCATTTCCTATCTGTCTAGCTCAGAGCAGCTTAACAGGAAGCTCTGGCCCAGGGAGTCTGGTGCGGCGTAGGGCAGGGATGTTGTCGCCCGAAAGCTTCACTGGCAGGGCTTGCTTCTGAGGGGGCCCATTCCCGTGGCTGTTGGTAGGAAACCTGTGGGCTCCTGGAGCGTGGGCCTTTACATTACAGTGGGCTGCCCAAGACTGAGTGACCCCAAGACAGTGTGACCCGAACAGAAGCTGCAACGTCATGTTGAAAGTGACCCCTTGAAGCTCCTGTGTGATGGTTGCCCAGACCACCCTTGGCACTCTGGGGGGGCGTCTTAGAGACTGGCAGTCTCCAAGACCCATGTGGCCGTGGGGGGGATGTTCAAGTTTAGGAATTCTGTTATTAAAAATGCGCCGTGTAGTTTTCGTTCGCTTGAATAGCAAGACGTGAGGTCATCACTGTTGTGTTTGTGAGATTCTGCTACTTTCTCTGCATCCATTTCCACCCCCATATTTTGATTCCATATTAATATCAGCATGCAACTTAGGTCACATTTTTATTGGGGCTTCTGTCTTTCCTCAACACAAGCAACACGTCCCCGTTGGCATCTTGCTTTCAGCTCCGCCGTGCCCACACCACTGTTTCCTCCTCTGGTTCCGGTCACTGATCGTCTTTGCCTGCTGTTTTCATTTTTAAATCTCTTTAATATTTAACTTTCCTTTGTCTTGGATGTGCCTAGTGTAAACCACCTCTGCTTTATGTGTTTGCGTCTTAATAGGAAGATCTCAAATCATTTACTTTTAGCGTCATAACAGTGTGTTTGCTTTTAAAGCTGCCATCTCTTTCCTTCTCTGCATCTGTTTTCTAAATGTGGATTTTGCTCTGTAGATGATGTTTTGGCCTTCCTCTCCTGTTCGCCAGCTATTTGTAAGGTAGGCACCTCTTAAAATTTTTTTAAGTATTAAAATTTAAGAACCTAAATATCTATGTATTTTTTAAAAATGCTTTTGCAATTATACTAACGTGCATGACTTTAAATGCAAAATAATGTTACATGCAAAATAATTCTAAGAGGCAAAACCCACATCTGTTTTATGACTCTTCCCTCCTGCAGAGAAAGACACCTGTGTCCCCTCAAAATTCAAAATTCGATTCTAACCCCCACGTGATGGTTTTGGGGGCGGGCTGTGGAGGTGCTTAGGGCCAGGGTGGGGCCCCACTTTGGGATGAGCGCCCCCTAGAGGAGGCCCCTCCTGTTGTGAGCAGACTCCCACACCTTCACCGCCAAGTCTTGCTGTTAAGGCTGCATTTCCTTTCCCATATAACGTGTAGTTCTGCTGCGGGGTGATGCATCTATCAGAGTTAACAACTTCTTTAAGCTAAAGTGACTGTAACCCCCATCCCAGCTCTAGTTTCCATGGCCCAGTTACCCACGCTCAGCCCCAGCCTGCAAATAGCATATTCAGTAAGATATTTTGAGAAAAAGAGTGAGAGAACATTCCTATACTTTTATCACAGTTTGTCTTAGTTATTCATTTTGTTAGTGTAATTGATGTTCATCTCTTATGGGGCCTGGTTTGTGAGTTAACCTCTAGCACGGGGCTGCATGTTGGGGGAAAGCACAGCCTATGCAGGATTCGGTGCTGTCCAGGGGTCAGACACCCGGGGTCTTGAAACACACCCCCGAGGGCAAGGGGGCCACGGCGCTGTTGTTCCAGTACATGGTTTTCTAGGTCGCTGCTACAGTTTCTTTCCAAACTCTCTAAGACAGGTGTAAGATCCCGCTGGCCCTGTTTCCCACAGGTCCGTCATTGGTCTCCCTGGTGGACATCCCCACCTGCCCTTGGCTTCCTGCAGCTCTGGCTGGGCCTTTCAGCCACTCAGCTCCTGTCCATCAACATCTCCTGTGTCCTTTTCCCTCACCGAGCCAAGTGCCTGCCATCCAGACCCACCCCTGAATGCCCAGGGACGGTTAGAGGGCAGATGGGGGTAGGAGCAGAGCATGGCCTCCAGCCTTAACACCTTGTGTGCCGGTGCCCTTTAAATTCACCAGCCCTTGGGGCCGGCCATTTTCTGTGCCACCACATGAATGGTAGAAGCATTCAATAAAACACACACAACTCCTGAACTACTGGATATTTAAAAAACTGTAATAACTCTCATAAAACACCTTACACTTTCACCAAAACAATGTGTAAAGCTTCTAGACTGAGTATGAGCAAAGAAATAGCTCCTAATAGTTCCAGATAAATCCACCGTGGCGTGAAAAACTGGAGACTAGATGAACACGTATTAATACGTGAGCGGCCACCTGATACTGGTGACAAAAACATGCACTGATACATGAGCGGACCACAGAGTGTTAAGTGGGGCTCTCGGGTGGGGGGCGGAGAGGTGGGAGAGGCAGATAGACACACCGAGATGCTCCTGGTGTTTAGTTAGTAGAGCTCAGAGATGCTGCTGACCCCCTGAAACAGTTCAGTCAGCCCTCAACAGTAAAGACCACTGGGCCCCGAATAACAGCACATGGCAGCCAAACGGCTCCATGTGGTCTAAGGTGCTTCCTTGAGTGTTTCTTACGGAGCAGACCTGCTGCTCATGGTGTCTGGGGTTTGACTTGTTTGGGAATGTGTTGGCTTTGCCTTTTTTTTGAATAGGTAAGTTGGTTGGCAGCTTTTTTCTTTTGGCACCAAATAATGTATCAACCACCCTTCTGCCCTCTGCTGTTTCTGAATCCCCTGCAGGGAAGGAGCCTTCTTTCTTGGACTGGGTTCCACTCTTTCTCTGTGTTTCATTTTCAGTAGCCCCACGGACGGGGCTCACCAGGCGACACTTTGTCAACCCCACTTCCAGTGTGTGGAACAACTTCAGTGTACAGAATGAAATTTTATTTTTATTATTTTTTAAAGGTATATTTACTTAGGGGCCTCCCTGGTGGCGCAGTGGTTGAGCGCTGCGCTGTGGAGCTGTCGGCGGCGCGTGATGTGGTGGGAGTTCGACGCCCAGACGGGGAGAATCCCACATGGTGCAGCAGACCTTTCCTGCCTCGCCCACTGCTCCCCTCAGCAGTGTACTCAGCAGTGTATTTTTGATCTGCCTGTTCTGCTCCCCACTCTATCTCTGGTGAACCCTCTCGTTGCCCCACGCCTCTGGCCTGCACCCCAGCCTATATGCATAAATAAATCTTAAAAAAAAGGTATATTTACTTATGCATACAAGAACTGGGGTGTAGGCCAGAGGTGCGGGGGGCTTGAGTCAGAGTACTCCCCAAAGACAGAGTGGGGAGCAAAACAGGTGGATCCACTGAAATCCACTCCTGAGGGGAGCAGTGGGGAAACAGGAGAGGTCTGCTGAGCCATGTGGGAAGCTCTCTGGCCGGGGATTGAACTCGCGCTGCAGTGGCTACCGATAGCTTCATAGCGCTGAGACTTTAACCCCTGTGCCACCAGGGAGGCCCTTGTCCAAGTTTGTTAGTTCTTTAAACGTATTGATAGTGACCACCTCACAGTCTTTGCTGAAGGCACCGCCAACACTCAGCACCGATCCCGACTACCTGTAACAGGTGTGGGTTGCACCTCCTTGTTCCTGGTGTGTTTGTAAGTTTGGGTCTAAAGTGGCCATTGAAAAAATGTGCTGCAGTCACCGCACGTTTATGTTCCTGGGCTCCTCTCCCTGCCAGTGGATCTGTCCCGCTAAGGTGCGCAGCCGCCGATGTCTTTGGCTAGAATCTGCAGCTTTCGGCCCGCTGTCCTCGGGTCCCTGTCTGCCTGACTGGCCAGTCTGTGACTCAGACACAGTCTGCGCACGAACGCCCGAGCCCTCAGCTGCTGTCGCCACGCAGTCTGCGCGTGGGTGTGGGAGCAGAGGCAGAGCTGCGCCCCCTTACCTTTCACTTCATGCTGGGCCGTCTGGGGGCTCCTCACGCAGGCGCAGAGCTCCCCAGCCAGCCGGGGATTTGTGGGAGACTCTCCTCAGTCTCCCCAGTGCTCTCTCAGGGCCGGGATCTCTGTGTGAAATTCTGATTGTCCCAGCACAGAATGCGACCTGGATCTTGCAAAGCTGTGGGTTTTCCCCTTGTGCTAATCATCCCCCAGACCCCCACCCTGCTCTGGCCCCCAGGGCCTGGCAGACCTCACTTGGTGTGGCAGGAACATCCGGGCAAGAAGGCCGCTCTTTCCTTACTGGGAGCAGGAGCAGCACCCCGAGGACAGGCCCCTCACTTACTGCCAGCCTCGGGAGGGTTCCCAGCGCACCCCCACCCCCATCTTTGACAGTGATGTCCAGTTTGATCCTTGTTTTTCCTGTGGAGAGAATTCACTGACCTCTCCATACCCTCGCCCAGAAGCACTTCCAACAGATTAAGGCTTAAAAGCCACACACGCGGGACAGTCTCTGGAGATCTAGAACAGGTGTGCGATGCGGCTCGCTGGCCTCTTGTCAGACACTCCGCCCACAGCCTGGCTGCCCGCCAAGCCCACAGCCCCCGCTGGCCGAGGCAGCGCCAGGGCTGGCTCTGAAGTGAGCAGCGGCGTCTCCAGCCAGGGCGCGATGCAGGGAAGCGGCATCAACTGAAGCCAGAGGGCGCCACTAATTTCAAGGTCCAGGCACTGACCTAGGACCCCAGGTCCGGACGTGACCGCTGTCCTCAAAGCTGCTTCAGCTGAGGGGCCCGGAGAACAGGCAGGGTGGGGTCCTGGACGCATCCCGGCCCCCCAGACCCCCCAGGGGGGTGGCTTCACTTTTGCACGTGACAGAGGAGCATCTGCCTGCTGGCCCCGAGGCTCACAAGGCTGAGCCTGCCCAGGGCGCGGGGACAGCCCTGAGCGCCAAGGACACCAGCGCTTTCTCCTCGGGCACCGGGTCTGGGGGCACCTCGGGTCCCCAGGTTGGGCGAGCCCACGGCGTGCCCGACTTTCATGGAAGGCGCCTTCAGACCTCTGAGCCCCAGCTGGGTGGGCAGGAAGCGCCCCTCCTGCTACCCGAGCAAAAATAACAGGCTGGAGGGCGGCTCCTAGACACCCGTACTGCTCGCGCTCTGGAGGCGCCCGCGGCCGCGTCTGGGGAGGGCCATCCTGGGGGCGGCCCTCTGCGTGGGGCCGCGGGGCGCTCTCTGGGGTCTCTCTAAGGCCCTAGTCCCACAGTGAGGGCCGGTCCATGACTTGCCTGGGCGCTTCCTGCTGGAGGAAGGGGGGTGACAGGGAGGGGAAGGAGAGAAGTGGGAGGAGGGAGACCAGGAGGAGGGGAGGGAAAGGGCGGAGGGCTAGAGGAGGGGGTGGGGGGAGGGAAAGAGGAGGGGAAGGGCCAGGGGGAGGGGTCGGAAAGGGCCGAGGAGAGGGTAAAGGGGGAGGGGAGGAGGGTGCCATATGGGGAATCTGTGTCCCCCGCTCCCTGCCCACCCGGTGACCTGGGGCTCCGCCTTGCAGCCTGTCCACGAGCGAGGGCAGTGGTGCAGGGCACCCCTCCTTGGCGCTCCCAGCCGCCCCCTTGTCAAAAGCCCTTCTTGCTGCTGCTCCCCTAGGCTTGCTCAGGCCGCCCCTCCCTGCGCCGGTGCCTTGGGGCGCCTCTGTTCCTCTGCTGCAGGCTGACCCATTCACGGGGGCTCCTGCTGCCTTTGGGGGTGTCTGGGCTGGACCCTCGCTCACTTCGCTGCACCTGAGGCTTCTCTGCCCCATCCTGCCCGGGGGGTGGGGACACAGGAGGGTCTGCTCTGCCCCAGAGAGGCGCTGAGCCTTGGGGCTGCCCCTCTGCAGCGGGAGCGGTTTGGTCTCAGTTTCATTTGTTTGGCCGGGTGTCCGTGAGGTGGGGCTCCAAGGGGGGCCCACGCTGGGCAGCTGGAGGTGAGGGGGTCACAGGCTCCTGCCCAGCACCGTGGGGAGAGGGCGGCCTCAGGCCAAGGGGGTGCTGCCCCCGGGGCCCTCGAATGGGGGTGGGGGCGGCTCAGGACTGGGCGGCCACAGCCGGGAGTGTGAGGGGCTTGTGGGGGACACCTGCCCCGCTGTCCTCGTCTGCAATAGCGGGAGGCACCTCCTTTGCTGCGGTGGGACAGCTCCTCTGGGGGAGCCAAGTGTGGGCCCCCCCCGCCCCTCCCCACCCAGTGCACAACCCGCCCCACCCCTCGCTTCCCGCGTGGGTCTGCAGGTTATTATGGCGTCGTGTCCGTCAGAGCTCAGGATAAAGCGATCCCGTGGCCCTGATCTGGGAGGGGCATCACGCCCCGGGGCGGCTGTCCCTTCCTCGTCCGCCCATCTCCGGTGTCCCCCCAGGAAAGACCCCTGCCCGGACATCGGCCGCTCCCGAGCGGCTCCAGGCTGGGGCCCGGCTGCCGCGGCTCCCGCAAGCAGGGCTCGGCCAGTCTGGGCCGCTGGCCCCTTGGGTCTGGGCCTCGCTCCCCGTCCCTGTGCGGCCGCCCCGCCCCCGCCCTGAGGCTCCTCCTCGCGCCCGCCGGTGGTCGGGGGAGAAGGGGGCGGCCTCTCGGTGCGCGTTTTGCTCTCTGATTGGCCGGAGGAGCGTGCGCTAGGCCTGGGCTGGGCCCGCTGTTGCCGGCGCCTGCGGGTATTTCTGGACAGCAGATCCCGCCTGTGTGCCCAGGGGCAGCTCCTGGGCAGCCCAGCAAGGGCAGTCCCGCCCCGCGTTCCCAGGGCTGGACAGTGCACATGGGGTGCGCCCCGTCTGAGAGGGACGCCAGGGCTGGGTCAAGGGCTCTTGTCTCAGCCAAGCTCCCCTCGCTGCCCTCGGCGCAGGGGGCCGTCCTGTCGGGGGCCCTGGGCAGCAGGGCTGTTTGGATGCGGACTCAAAGCCAGCAGGGGGCGCAGAGCGCCCTCCAAGGCCAGGCAGCTGCCCGAGGTCCCGGAGGCAGGGGTGGGGGCCCTGCCTGGGTGCCTCTCTGGGGTCCGATGAGGAGGGAGAGGACGTTCTTCCCCCGCCCCAGCGCCCCTCCAGGGCTCTTGCCGGCAGCCAGGGGAACCTGCAGCTCCCGGAAGCCCAGACCCGAGCCCTCCGTCCCCTCTGCTGTGCGCGGCCGCGCCGGCTGTCAGCGCCCCTCTCCCTGCTGTCGCTCTCCCCTCACTGCCCCTTTCTCCGCCACCGTCCCAGGATGGGTGGGGGCCGGGGGCCTGGGGCTGGGGGCCAGAGGCCAGGGGCCAAGAGGCAGGCTGCCTGGGGGAGGGTCAGGGACAGTGCTCTGCGCCCGAGGAAGCTTCTGGAACACTGCTCTACAACAGCAGGACATTCTGGAAAGGGGCAGCGGCCCTCAGGGGGCTGGGATGACGGCAACAAAGGAATTAGCGGGGCTCACGTCGATTCAAGCCCCGGAGACTGGAGCCAGAGGCGGGGCCCACGGGCCCCTCCATTTTGGGGATGCTGTCGCGTGTCGCCTGGGAGATGGGTCCCTCCTTTTGTCTCTGTGGCCTTTGAAGATGGGTGGGCAGGCAGGTGCGGCCCGCCCCTTCCCAGCTGAGCGCTCCAGGGGCCTGGCCTCTGTGGTGCCCGTTCTGCTGGCCCTTGGGGACAGGGTGGGTGGAGCCAGGCCCTGCCATCACACTTACTGACTGGTCACCTGCTTTTGCCGATGGAGGGGCCGTCCGGGGCCCAGCAGGCGTGCAGCTGGGTAAGGTGTTCTCCCCAGCTCCACACCGGGCCGGGGGTCTGGGGCGTGAGCCAGACACGCCTTCAGTGAGGGGCTCGGCTCCAGCTGGGCCAAGGGGGCCAAGGGGCCCTGCGTGAAGAGGACGGTCAGTCCACGTGGCCTTCCCAGGGAGGCCAGTGACGGCTGCTGTCGACAACTTCTCCAGGACCCTCGAACTGTGGGTTCCATGAGGCTCTTTCAACGCTGAGATCACGCTTGGGCAGGGGGGCTCAGTTGGCCGTGGGGAGGGGACAGGTGAGCTCTGGAAGTTCTTATGACCTGGAATGTCAGACAGAGTGGTGGGGAGAGAACCCCAAATCAAAGGAGATTAAAAAACAAAGTACCCTAACAGCAAAGGCAGGTGGGAAAAAATGTCCAACATTTACTTCCCTTTAACTGGGCTTTTTCAGACAGAGGAGAAAAGCATTCAAGTTGGAGTCTAAATCCAAAGCCAGCCCGAGCCCTGAGGGATCTAACGGAAGGTTTCCCGGCAGAGTTCAGAACGTGGCACTGATGAGCCAGCCTGGGGCTGGGCCGGTGCCAAGGCTGGGCCCAGGGAGGCTGACCGGGCCCAAGTGGGGTGCCGGGGACCCACCCAAGGAGCCCCCTTCTGGCATTGCTGTCTCAGAAGGAGGCACTGGAGGCCCAACCCCCCTGAGAACCCAGGGCTGCCGCAGGCCCCACCTGACAAGAAGTGGAGAGTTTTGTCATTAAAGAAAAAACTGAAATGTCTTCTCTGAGCACAGAGCCCCGGGCTGAGAGCCCAGGTTGAGGGCGGGCGGTGGGGGCTGTGGGGGCTGTGGGCACCCCTCCCCGCCAGGGTGTGCACCGGGCAGCCAGCGCGAGCGGTACCTGCGGGCCCTGTCTTACCCCACTGGCCGCCCGCTGCCCCAGAATGGAGGCAACAAGAGGAGCAGGGGCCCCAGGTCATTTGGGGAGCGCGGCCTGGCGTGGGGTGGCAGCCCCTCAGCGTCCACCCTTTTCCAGCACAGCCCCAGAGGGCCCCCCGGCGTCCTCTCCCTGGGCCGTGCCTTTGCATTAACCACTTGATGGGAAATTTAATTTGTAATAAATCTGCATTACAGCGGAAGTGCAACTGCTCCGGTGGCTATAAAAATTAATTCCTTATCCTAAACATTATTATATGGCTTTTAAAACGAATTGACTGTGGTCGGTTCCCGGTCTGAGCCATTATTAGTAATTAGTGTCATCAGTAGCATCTCGGCCCGTCTCGCTCCCGCCCTCCGCTGGCCTCGCCCCTGCGCGGAGAACCAGCCCATTAAGTCATCAGACTGAAACTGGATGTGGGTGCAGAGGCTGCCCGCTGGCTCGGACGCCAAGATGGGTATTTTCTTTTTGTTCCCGAGTGGTCAGTTTTTTTCTCCGTTTTTCCTTTTTCTTCCCAAGTACCACGGATTCTTGAGGATGACATGGTAATGTTCCCTCCGAGGAGCCTGCGGGTGGCTAAGGTCTCTCACATATGTTTGGCAAAGAGGGCTTCTGTATCCCGGGCCCCAGGGGGGGCTTCTGAGGGTCTCGGGACCCCCGTGGCTGTCGGGGCACTGCGGGGTCTCCGTGCAGGGAGAGGCACCAAGGGGGTGGTGAGCAGGTTCCAGCAGGTGTCGGGAGGGGCCTGTGCTGAGGGCCAGTGGCTGAGCTGTGCGGGCGGCCCCAGCCTGGGCTCGGGGAGCGCAGCAGCGGAGGCAGGAAACGCGGATGGAGCCAATGTCTATGTTCAGTTTGGGGGCCCTCCTGAAATCCAGCATTTCCTTCCAGCAGAAACGGAATCCGCGCCACGGGTAGTCAGTCACTCAGCTGAGCGAGTGGCTGCACAGAAGCTGCAGGTCCTTCCCCCTCACCGGGAGAGGGTGTCAGGGACCACACAGCAATGGTGTCGTATTTACCGGCGGCCAAAGACGCGCGTGTCGGTCGTACCGCGGTTGTTACAGGATATTTGGGGAGCTTGAATTTGCTATCAGTTCCCACGACGATTCTGCGTGTTTCATTTTATGCATTTTAAAGTGCTGTTGTGGAAGGGGATCTCTGTGCCCCACGGGGTGTCAGAGGGTCTGTGCAGAGGTGTGGCATGAACCCCTGGGGTACACAGAACAGCGTGTGCCTCTGCGGCTATGGTGCGGCTGGCCCGAACCGCCAAGCACCCGGGCCGTGCTGGTGTGCGGTGGGCAGACGGCCACGAGGCCGTGGGGTCAAGGGAGAGCTGGACCTGTGACCACAACAGGGGCGGGTGCCCGGCGATGCTGGGTCGCCCCACCGACCCCTCTCCCTTTGGGACCAGAATTAGCCCCATTTTACAGATGGGGCAATTGAGGGTTTATTTTCAAGTTCAGTCCAAGGTCCCCTTGCTAGGAAGTCCCAGGACTCGGGTTGAAGCCCGGGCACGGAGAGCTGACCCCGTGCCCCCGCGCTGCCCTCGGGCGCTCGGGAGGAGTGCGTCTGGGTCCCAGGAGGTCAGGCTCCAGGCCGCGGGCTTCTGGTCTGACCTTGGCCAGGGTCTCACAGCGCCTGTGAGGTCCCACAGGGAGTACAGTCGGTCTGCGGGGGCCGGGGGGTTCTTACGTGCATGAAATAGAGCACAGGGGCTCTGGACCTCTGTCTGGGGACAGGGGGTTGCCCTGGCCGGCCCCTGGGCCCCCTGATGCTCACCGTGGCGAGGGACCACTCGGGGCAGGCCCGGGTGTGGACGCCTGTGCATTTACCCTGCTCGGGTCTGGCTGTGGCCCTGGGCAGGCGCGTGCTTCTCACAGCTGTAGGAAATCTCAGCCTTGTTCCTTTGACTGTTCCTTCTCATGTGTTGGGCCCCTCTGGAGCGCCGCTGTGCTTCCCAGGGACCCACCGCCTACCAAATCGCTGTATTTTTGTTAAATCTTTTTTTCTCTCTCCTTTAGATAGAATAATTCCGAATTCTTTAGATGGGAATTCCTCATTTATTTCAAGTTTACTAATCCTTTCTTTCATCTTATGCGATTTCTTATCAACTCTATGGAGTGAGTCTCATTTCCGATGTTACAGCATTCTAGAATCACGTCGGGTTTTTAAAATCATTTTTCTTTCTTTCCTGAGGGGTCCAGCTATTTGGTTGAGTATAAGCAACCTTCTCTTAAGTCTTTTGAGTACGTACAGCTCAGCCGCCTGCGTGGCCTTTTCTGCCAGTTCAAACAAACGTTCTTTTTCTATTCGTTTGTTTTTATCTTGACATGTCACATGTTCTGTTTCTTCACGTCTGTTCATTTTTGCTTGCACGCTGGACATGCGGAAGACATGTCGTAGGGAGTCTGTATTATGCCATCTGCTTTAAGGAATGTTGAGCTTTATTCTGGCAGGCAGTTAAATTGTGGGTGAGTCAGGCTGGCCCCATAGCTTGGCTTTATTTCTCATCAGGGAGGATGCGTTTGGGTTTGAACTTGGGTCTTGGCTGTGACCCTGATTTCCTCCTTAGGCCTGGGCTGTCTGGGCCTCAGCTGCACGGCGCTGTCAGCTACAATGGGGCTGCAGGTCACCATGAAGTTCCCTCTGGGGCTTTGAAGGTGCACGGAGAAGAGATTCCGTCACCCTAGGTCCGGGGTGAAGGTGCGTTTGCCCGACTCCAGGGGCACCTGCTGTGCGTGACAAGATGCAAGACAGAGGAGCCCAGTGGTGACAGAGGCGGGGCCCAAGGAAGCCCCGGGCGGCAGCCGGACTGCAGGACACGCTGGGACAGAGCTGTCCTCTCAGGCGGCTCCAGACAGATGTTCAAGGGTTGCTCCTTCGAGGTTTGGCCGCGGTCACCAGGGCCGTGCCGTGGAGCTGGCCGGTCAGCGAGCATTTACACAGAAACCCCGTGAGTTGTCTCAGGCACCGCGAGCGACCCGAGAGCGCCCGAGGGCCCAGAGCGGCGTGGCCGGGCTGAGACACGCAGGGGTCTGCGTCAGGGTCCCGCCAGCACGCGTGTGCAAATGGGTGCCGACCTAGAGGCCACCCGGCAGCTTCACCTGTCATCTTGGGAGCTGCCTCCGTCACACGCCTTGTGTCAGACAGAGCAAACTTCATCTTAGCCCAGACGGGACCTTGGAGTCAGGAGTATCTAAATTAGTGAATTTTGAAGGGAAAGGGGGTGCTGCCCTTCGCCGCCAGAGGGGCAGGCCCGGGCTGCTCAGCTCTGCTGTTCTGCTCACTCAGCGCAGCGGGGGGCGCCCTCCAGCCTCGCGCCTTTGAATGATCAGCACATGCTCTTTCTTCGGGACCCAGTGGGCAGCTTTCTCTGCTCCAGGTGGGTCAGCTGGGGTGACAAAAGCCTGGGAATGGAAGCACCCAAGTTTTGTCTCTTACAGGTGTGGGGGTGATGCTGCTGTCACCAGGGCTGCACCTGCTGGCTGGAGCACCTCCCTTTGCCTCCCAGGCACCTTGGGCCACGGGGCCTGGGCCCAAGGAGGAGTGTCTGGGACGAGGGGGCCAGACTGCAGCTGTGCCCCAGGCTGGTCCCCTGGGGCCACTGCTGTGCTGCGCGGCACACGCCCTCTGTCCCGCAGGGGCCCGGCTGGCACTCTGCCTGCTGTCCCAGCACCGTCTGTGACAAGCTGTGCTACTCGGGGGGCCTGAGTCCTGTCCCCTCCTGGCTCTGAGGGCTCAGATAGGGGTACACCCAGTGACTTCAGCCAGGGAGGTGCCGCTGCCTTCGGGGAACCACCAGAGCTCGAGCCTCCTGATGGCGGGGGCCCCTCTGAGTGCCCGGGCCCAGACCGCCCCCTGGTGCCTGGCCTCGGGGCCGCCCACCTGCAGTTTCTCTGCTAGTCCCAGGAGTGGGGCTTTGTGGCTCTCTCTGAGGATGTGCCTGTCAAAGGGAATTAGCTTGAGAGGAAGGGGCTGAGGTCTCACGGGAATGCAAGGTAAAATCTCCGGGGTCTGAGGAGCGTGGGCCTGGCAGCCTGCGGGCGCCCGGGGGTGTGCGCACGGCGCTGACCGGGCAGGGCCTGCTGGGGCCAGTTAGAGTCCAGACTTCTGGGCTGGGTCATTTGCATAAACTCCGCGCCTTCAGGAGAAATTTTCCAAAAGGGCTCTTACTTTTTGTTAATTGAAAAAGGTCCCTCTCCTTTCTTCAGCTGTCAGCTCCCAGGAAGCTCCCCGGCAAGCTCAAGCTTGCCCCAAACTGATGTCTCTGCGTGGGGCGGCCTCCTGTGGGCGCTGCGCTCCCCTCCCTCCCCTCAGCTCGCACCTAATGACCTGTGAGTTTCCGCCCAGCCTCCAGCACCGAGGACAGGGACGCTGCGCCCTGTCCCCCGGCCCAGCCCAGCCGGTGCCCCCTGCGACGCAGGGCCGATTGCTCTGTGCGTGAGGGGACTTCCCGACAGGACACCTGTCCGCCCCGGGGGCTGGACGCTGCGGCCGGGCCACCCAGCAGGCCCACTTGTCAGTGTTCTCAGGCCCTCATGATAATCACGGCTCGGCTAGTTTCTGGGCCTGCCCCTTGAGGAGCGTACGACTGAGCTGGGGAGATAAGAGGTAAGCACCTGCAGAGATTGTTGTTATTTCTGGAAAGGTGAAGGTTTCAAGCCAGCATCCCATGAGGCTGCGGGGTGAGGCTGGAGGTTGAATGTGCTTATCCAATTTGCAATCCTGAGAGATTTCCAGAAAGTGTTTCATTCTTCATCATATTTTTTTTTATTTCAAAAATTCTGCAGAGATTCTGAGATGTGGAGCTTAGGTTTGTGAGGAAGGCAAATGCTGAAATGTGGAATGACGTTTGTGGGGGGGATGGGGAAGTGAGCCGGGGGGAACTGCGGCCACAGCGCCGAGTGGCTTTGGGGGCTCTGAGACCATCCTGCGTCTGGCTAACGCAGTCGACAGAACACCATGCAGGAGCAGCTGCGTGCACACTCTGGCCTGTTTCTTGTTTCCCTCACATCTGACTAACTGGTCAGTCGTCACCATATGGTGTCATCTGGGGGCCTGTCACCCTGCCACTGTGCACGTGCCTCACTCACCCCTGGCCCCTGCTGCTTCCCGGAAGCTGCATGCAGCTGCTGAGGTCAGAATACGAGTGGTGCCTGGCTGGTGGTGCTGCCTTCGTCCTGGGGGCCTTGGCGCTGACCTTGCATTGAGGAACAGACAGCCCCCAAAGCTGGGGAGCACGAAGACAGTGCCTCCTCAGGGAGAGCCCGCGGGAGACCCCAGGCCGCCGTCCCCAGGGGCTGTCACTGCTCTCCTGAGTCCTAAGCACCCGCGCAGACCAGGAATTGCACCGGGCTGCCACGGGGTGGCAGTGTGGACTAAAGGCCCGAGACTGCCGGCAGAGCGCTGGCTCTGGTCTTGGCAGCGAGGCTCCTGCAGGCTGGGTGGCAGCCTGGGAGCTGGGGCGGGGGCCCGGAGGTTCTCCCTTAATTTAATCTACCTGTGCACTGAGCTGAGAAGGCATCTGTCAGCCTCCAGGTTGGGCAGCTTCCCGCCTATGGAAGCTGGGGGCGCTGGGCTGGGAACATGCTGATAAAAAGTTAATTTCTATTTGCTGTTGCTCAGTAATTGGATGAACATGAAAGCAATTAAATATTAAAACATACAAACAAATAACTAAGTCACTGTAATTAGCCAAAGTTTGATCACTGTCATATTTATTTAAGAAGAGGTGATATGTCTCAGCAGGTGACATTTTAAATACCCCGGGCCTCTGGTGTTGTCTTTGGAGAATGCGGAATAATGCACGGAGAATTTAATTAAACCCTGTTGTAAATCAGCTCTGATGACAGGGAAATGACAGCCACATGTTGAAACGAGAATTAGTCCACAGCAAGGGATATTAATTAACTCTGATTCTGAAGGCCTTTGGCACAGAGTGGCATTAAAAAAAGAAGAGGCAGCAGCCCGCGCTTTGACGTGGGGAGGGGAGTGTGCCCGTTATTATTTTTACAGTCCTCGTTATTATTTATGGCGGGAATTTCTTCAGTGGCCCCAGCGCTGTTAATCATCGCGACACAGCCTCTCTTCCTCCAGGAGCCGCGAGGTGGAGAACGGGAACAGAAAGGGCCTCGGAAACCCCGGGCACGCGGACAGCAGGTGTTGCTCCCCGCAGAAGTGGACGGAGGCCATCCGCAGGGAGCGCTGGGCAAGCGCGGCCCTCCCTGAGCCGGGAGAGCCCCGGGAGCAGCCTGCCTGTCCCTCTGCTCCCCTGGGGCGGGGAAGGGCCCGGAGCAGGGTCGCGGGGGCGGGTGTGCTGGGATCCGGCCTGGCCGAGTGTTCCAGACGCTGAAGCTCCGGGTGCAGATGCAGCAGGCGCCCCCCGCGGCTGGGGGTGATCTCCCCTGGGCGGGGTTGGGGCTCCAGGGGTGCCCTCATCACTCTTTCCCGACAAAGGCTTTGCTGCGAGGTGCATCTGGGGAGCGAGACGCCTTTGGGCAGGGCGGCGCTTGGCCCCGGCTGAGGGCGCTGGACCCCCCGGGCTCCACCCTGCGCTTGCCGCGGGAGCCAGGACAGCGCCTCCTGTGGCGGTGGGAGCCCCCTGCCCTTCCGCGGGGTGTACGCTGGGCAGTGGGGCCAGGTGCGCGGACGCTGCCTGGGCCCTGGACCTTCTCGAGTGCGGGAGGCTGTGGCCGAGGCAGCCCCATGGCCAGACTGCCATCCTATTGGCTCCCTGGTTGGTGATAGACAGCTGTGTCAGCCAATCAAGAGCTCCAGAGCAGCAGCGACAGTCTCAGGTGGGCCTAGCCCCATATGCGGGGGGCGTGGCTTCCTGGACATTCTAGAACGTCTGTCGAGTGTCCCATGGGGACAGGGATCTGACCATGAGGTTTCTCAGGACACAATCTGATTGGGTGGTGTGTGTGTGTGGGGTGTGGGGGTGGTGTGTGTGCAGTGGGTGCGGGGAGTGTGTGGTGCGGTGTGGGGGTGTGGGGTGTGTGTGGTGTGTGGAATGTGTGGGTGTGGTGTGTGTGGTGTGTGAGGTGTCTGTGTGTGGTGTGGGGGGTGTGTGTGGTGGTGTGTGTGTGGTGTGGGGGTGTGGTGGGGTGTGTGTGGTGGGGGGTGTCCCCACACTCCGGCCCCGCCGGCCGTAGGGCCGCCGGAGGGGTCCTGCAGCTCTGCAGCGCCCGGGCAGGGGCTGCGCGGGGAGGCGACCCGCGTCCGGGGCTGCGGGGGGTCATCTGCAGGGTCGGCCGGGCCCAGCTGCCCCCCGAAGCAGCCGGCCCCGGCCGGGGGGCTCCTCCGGCGGGCAGCGCGGGGTCAGCGCTCGCCGCAGCCGCTTTGGGTGCGGCCCTGACGGGAGCGTCGCGTCCCACCCACCGGCGGGCGGCCGGAGACCCGGCACAGGGAGCGCCCGCCCTCGGGGCCCGGACCCCGCGCGGGGCGGCGGCCCCACCTCGCAGTGAAGCGCTCCCGGCGTCCGCTTGTGTTTTCGAGAAAGCAGCCCCGGCCGGGCGGAGCGCGGGCCAGACGCTCGGGACCCTCGCCCTGGCGTCTGCGGGGCAGGGCGGGCGCGGGGCCGCGTGTGTCCGCAGTGAAGTCGCCAGGCTGCCGCTCCCCGCTGCGGCTCGGTGGCTGGCGCTTTTCCGGAGTGCGGCGGGGGCGCAACCTGCTCGCAGTGGTCGCCCCCTCGCCAGCGTACGGTCCTGTGCGTGCTGAGGAACCCGTGCCGTGCCGCCCTGCGCCAACTCGCACTGAGACACGGGGCAGTTCCCTCCCGCCTTCCAGAACGTTCCCTCGCCTTCCTCGGCCCCACAGCGCCCTCCCCTGGGTCTTCGGAAGCCGATCACCCGTTTTCTTCCCCACGGTTTTGTCTTTTCCGGGGCAGCCCGGCAGTGAATCGAGAGCGCACAGACTGGCGTCTACACATAACGCCTCGGGGGACGCCTGTTGCTGTGTGTCTGTGGTTCAGTCCTCTGTGCCTGAGCAATCTCCACTGCCGGGACACCCCACTGGCCCTTTCCCTTTGTCCATTACCAGTTGGAGGGCCCGTTCGTGTTTCCACTTTGGGGTGATGGTGAATCTGCTGTCACAGCGATGTGCGGGGCTGTGTGGGGACAGGGTTTCCAGGCTGGATGGGTGCCTTGTGTGTGAGTGCGTCGCTCCCTGCGAAGATTCCAAACTGCTCTCCACCGTGGCTGTCCCTCTTCACGTCCCCGGCTCCTGGATGGGAGAGTTCTACAGCCTTGCCAACACTTGCTATTGTCCGACTCTAGAAAACTCCAACATCCATGTTGTGGTATCTCTTGTGTCTTTGCTCGACGTCTCTCCGACAGCTGACTGTGTGTGTATTCAACATGCATGTCTTCTGCAGCGAAGTGTATTTTCACACCTTTCGCCCTTTGTTATTGCCAGTAGGGTAACATCAATTTATTGACTAATAAATATAAAAGTCCAATATGGAACATTAGTTATTCCAAAGCACCCTTTCACTCTCAAAGGTATTTTTTTTAAAAGATTCATTTATTTATGCATACAAGAACTGGGGTGCAGGCCAGAGGTGAGGGGGGATGAGAGGATTCACCAGAGACAGAGTGGGGAGCAGAACAGGCAGATCGACAGAAACACACTGCTGAGGGGAGCAGCGGGGAGACAGGAGAGGTCTGCTGCACCCTGTGGGAAGCTCCCTGGCCGGGGATCGAACTGCTACAGTGGCTGCTGATAGCTTCACAGTGCTGAGGCTTAATCCCTGCGCCCTCAGGGAGGCCCCACTCTCAAAAGCTTTTGCCAGGAGCCTCCCTGGTGGTGCAGGGGTTAAGTCCCAGCACTATGAAGCTATCAGCAGCCACTGTAGCACGAGTTCAATCCCTGGCCAGGGAGCTTCCCACAGGGCGCAGCAGATCTCTCGTGTCTCCCCGCTGCTCCCCTCAGCAGTGGGTTTCAGTGGATCCGCCTGTTCTGCTCCCCACTCTGTCTCTGGGGAATCCTTTCACCCTCCTGTACCTCTGGCCTGCACCCCAGTTCTTACATGCATAAATAAATCTGTAACAAAAAAAATGCTTTTGCCCATATTTAAAACTAGGTTGTGTTTGAATTATTAAGTTTTGAACATTGTTGCAGTAGTAGCCTGGGTGTGAGTCCTTGAGCAGATGGGTGTTTTGCAAATATTTGTTCCCAGGCTGAAGCTGGCTTTCATTTTCTTGACAATGTCTCTCAGGGGTGACAGTTTTCGGCTCTGGAAAAGTCCGGCTCCTCAGCCTGCTCTTCCCTGGACGGCGCGGCCTGTTTTCTCCTGGAGTTCTGGGTCCGACACTCGGTCTCTGCGCCACGGTGCGAGGGCAGGTTTGGCGCCGCCTTTTCTGTGTCCCGATGTCCGGCTGCTCCAACGCCATTTCTTGGGAAGACTGCCTTTCCCCACTGGGGCGCCTTTGTGCTTTTGTGGGAATAAGCCTACCGCATCAGTCTTGAAAACTTAGGCTTCGTGCTTGCTGGGAGTTGAAGGCCTGCTTCTGGATGGTTGGTTGCGACCCCTTCTCCCCGGGACCGAAGGCGGGACCACGCCTCACAGAGATGTGTGGGTCAGCAGAACCAGAGACGCCGGGGGCTACAGCTACTCAACCAAAATACCTGTTTTTCAAGGGAAACTTGGTCCCTACAGGCATCTTCCTGTATGCAGATCCGCTGTCCTTACTGTAATGGGGGCCCCAGGCACAGGGGAGGCTCCAGGTTCCCGGCCCCACCAAGGGTAGAGCTGAGCAGGGAGGAGGGAAGCTGGAGAGGAGCCTGGGGAAGGGAGGGGGATGGAGGCAGGAGCCCTGGGGGGCCCGTGGGGCAGACACGAAGCTGCGCCGGCTTCTCGGCCCAGATGGGCTGACGCGGACGGGGGTGAGACCCGCGGCGGGGACTGTGGCGGTTTTGATCTTGGTTTGGATTTTGCTCTTTTCCTTCCAGACTTGTCTGGCTGTTTCTGACCCTTTTCTATGGGTCCCCACCGGAAGGTGCTTTATTTTATTTTATTTTTAAAGTTTATTTCTTTGTGCATACAAGAATTGGGGTGCAGGCCAGAGGTGCCGGGGGAGGGGTGGGGTGAGAGGATTCACCAGATACAGAGTGGGGAGCAGAACAGGCAGAATGACTGAAATCCACTGCTGAGGGGAGCAGCGGGGAGACAGGAGAGGTCTGCTGCGCCCTGTGGGAAGTTCCCTGGCCGGGGATCGAACTCATGCTGCAGTGGCTGCTGGCAGCTTCATAGTGCTGAGACTTACCCCCTTGAGCCCCAGGGAGGCCCCCACCAGAAGGATCTTTAGACTGTGGCAGCTTTTGGGCCTCTGTGATCCTGCTTTGGGCCAACCCTGTTTGTCTGGGCATTTACTCATGAGGGGAGATGGCCTGGGGGTCCCCTCTCTGAGAGAGGCGCCCCTCGAGCAGGGTGTCCAGGAAGCAGAGGTGGGCTCCTTCAGGGAGAATGCATCTCAGCCCCAGGATGGCTGGTCTGCCTGCCCATTGGGGCTTCCCGGGGCTACCATGCCGAACCCCGGGTCTGGAGCCTGGAGCAGCCTCTTCTGGGCCCCTTACTTTACGAGCTGGTGGAAGCCACAGCACCGACAGGCGCTAACTTGCTTTCCTCTGCTCTGCCCTGGCCCCCACCCCACACGGCCCCTCCACTCTGGGGCCCTTGCCCCCTTCTGACTCTTAAGGCCCCACAAACCCCATGACCCCCACACCAAACCCCCCCCACCCCAGCAGACCTTGGTGAGCAGTCCCTGAGAGCGGCCAGGGCTCCTCCCCTCCTGGAACCTGTGATGTCCAGGGGCGGCTGGCCAGGCTCTGCTCCCAGCCCCCGCCCGAGCAGGGGTAGGGTGGGGGGCGAGCTGTGGGCAGCTCTGGGGGCTCTTCTCTGAGGTCATGACCTGCTCACTCCAGAGACCCCATTTCCCGATAACCTCAAAACCGGGTTAGCATTCAACCTCCGAATTTTGGAGGAGACACAGAGAGCCCATAGAACACCCCAAGGTCTTGGCCTGTGGGGGCCTTGACGGCACAGGCGGCTCCACTACCTAGTGCCTCCCGGGGCGGCCCAGAGCAGCAGGCGGGAAGAGGGGAGAGGGCGAGCGGGAGGGGTGAGAGGAGAGGCGGGCGGCGTCTCCATGCCCAGCACGCTGCTGTTAAAAATAGAACCGCGCTTTGCAGAGATTCTCAAATGACACCCACCAAGTGCCCATTAACTCATCAAAGTGGTGATTCCAAATTGATTATTTCGAGTGTGAGACATAATAACATGTTCATCATGGAAAATAATTAGCGGCGGGGTGGGCCGGTGGCCTGCGCCTGCCCGCCCAGCTCGATCCTGCCCCCGCTGGTACAGCCAGGCCCTCCCCGGGTGTGTGGCGCCCCTGCCCGCGGTGGGCCCCCCCACCTCGCGCGCGCCCAGTGGGCAGTGCCGGCGGCTCCGGCGGCCCCGACGCGCCTTCTCACTGGCTGCCGCCACCTTCGCACCGTCGCCTTGGAAACCAAATTGCTCTGCAGCGTTCCGCAGGGACACGCGTGTGCACGCGAACGCACACTCGGAGGCTGGCATCCCTCCCCCTCCGTCCTTCTCTGTCCTCCCTCAGTCCCCCCCAGGCTCAGACCCCGCAACGGGTGTTGGAAGTGCCCGCCCTTGGGGAGGGCTGGGGAGGGGCTCCCAGAAGGGCCGTGTCTGCTGAGGCTGCGGCTTGGCAGCTCGTGGCGCTTAGCTGGACCCCGGAGGCAGCGGGAAGCACCGGCTTTGGCGCTTTGGTCCAGACCCGTGTCCTGGCCAGGGGTCTGTGGGGTTCGCCTTCCAGGGCCTTCCGCAGCTTCCTGCAGCCTGCCCACTGCAGCACCCCTCCCAGGCCACATGGGGTGCGTCCCGCAGGAAGCCTCTGCGGCAGGGGCTAGTAGAGGACAGAACCTTCCCCCGACGGATGACATCTACACAGAAGGCGCGAGGGCGCATGCTGTGTCTCCAGACCCCAGTCCAGGCCTGGGGGGGGCCACGCCCCGCCCAGCCCTCAGCTGAGTTCTTGTAGGCTTCCCTTCAGCTGGATTGGTGGCCTCCCCAAGTCCCATCCCCCAGGGCAACCTGTATCCCCCACTTGGCTGTGGGGCGCTGTTATGCAGCCACCCCAAACCAAGCAGGTTCAGCATCAGTCCAAGCAGACTTGCTCCATTAGTCGTTTTCATAATGTCCCTTTTGTTGTTTATGCTCCACACACCGTCACAGCACACCGCCAATGGTGCTCTACTACCCTCCCACTAACTGCTGCTCTCCTCCCCTTCCACTGCTAGTGTAGGCTGAGCCACGCCCCCCGGCTAAGCTAGGCTAGGCCACGCCCCCAGGCTGAGCTAGGCTAGGCCACGCCCCCAGGCTGAGCTAGGCTAGGCCACGCCCCCAGACCAGACTAGGCTAGGCCACGCCCCCAGACTAAGATAGGCTAGGCCACGCCCCCAGGCTGAGCTAGGCTAAGCCACGCCCCCAGGCTGAGCTAGGCTAAGCCACTTCCCCAGACCAAACTAGGCTAAGCCACGCCCCCAGGCAGCCCTGCATCAGCCTGCGGAGGCCCATCCCCCAGGGGAGGGCGGAGAGCCTGAGAGCCTCCTGCCTGCCCCACAGGCGCATTGCCGCATCTGGGGCGACTGGGGCCCAGGCCCCTGGGAGGGCAGGAGCTCCTCCTATACTGTGGGTCTTAGTTCCGTGTGCGAGCGGACGCGCTGTGGGGGACCCACGTTGCTGGCTGAGCGTAATTTCCGGGCGTGCCTGAGGGTGTCTGGGGGAGATTAGCATCTGAACTGGGGGACTCGGTGAAGCTGAGGTCCCACTCCAAAGCAGAGGCCTCAGCCAGCCCACTCAGGGTGTGAGCAGATCCAAAGCAGGGGGAAGGCTGGAGTGACCCCCGGGCGTGGGGCCTCCGGACTGGGGTCTGCCCCGGGCTCAGGGAAACCTGCCCCGCTGCCTCCCTGGGGGCTGGGACTTCACCTCCACCTGGTCCTCTCCCCGTGCGCGTAGACCCGGGAGGTAGAGGGACAGCCATCCCTTCAGTGAGGCTCCCCGCCTTTGCTTCCTTCCGTCGCGATGGCTATTAGAGAACAGAATTTCCTGATCTTATTTTTTTAAAGATTTATTTATTTATGCATACAAGAACTGGGGTGCAGGCCAGAGATGCTGGGGTGAGAGGCCTCACCAGAGACAGAGTGGGGAGCAGAACAAGGGGATCCACTGAAACACACTGCTGAGGGGCAGCGGGGAGACAGGAGAGGTCTGCTGCGCCATGTGTGTGCCCTGGGGGAAGCTCCCTGGCCGGGGATCGAACTCGTGCTGCAGTGGCTGCGGACGGCTTCACAGTGCTGAGACTTATCCCCTGCGCCCCCAGGGAGGCCCAGAATTTCCTGGTCTTAACAAAGTTCAATTGGTGGATTTTCTCATTTACAACTAGCACTCCGTGTCCTGAGTTAGAAACCAGGGGTCACCCGCCATGGGCCCTAAAGAAGCACATGACTTGCCCCCACAGAGGGCCCCCACGGCACGAGGAGGTCGGCACCACGCTGTTCTCACTTCACCAGGGGCGAGTGGACCCCGGGGGCCTCCTGCTGTGTCGTGGGGCCTGGCTCTGGGCTTTGCC
This sequence comes from Scalopus aquaticus, assembly GCA_004024925.1. NCBI lineage: Eukaryota > Metazoa > Chordata > Mammalia > Eulipotyphla > Talpidae > Scalopus > Scalopus aquaticus. The sequence goes on from PVIJ01001675.1 coordinate 106,749, forward strand.
TGGGCAGGTCTGTCCCGCCGGCCACCCCCTCAGACTCCTCGGCCATCTCCCCGGTGACATCAGCCTTTGGGAGCCGCTTCGCCTGCTCCAGCTTGTGTTCCCCTGGCCCTCGGCACGGCTGTCTCAGGCACAGGCCAGAAGCCCTGGGAGCCGCGTGACCGGTGTTATCGGCGGGCCCCCGGCCTAGGGGAGGGGAGGCAGGGCGTGGGGCCGGGTCCTGTGGCCACTGTGGTTCTGCTGTGACCCTAACCTGGTCCCTTGAGGGAGCCTCCTGGGAAGGTTCTAAGATCCCTGAAATGAGTGGGAGGAGGAGAGAAAGGGAGGAGGGGAAAGGGAGGGAGGAGGAAGACCAGAGGAGGAGGGGCTTCTGGTCAACCCGAGAAGGCCGCTCCACGCTCGGCCACGTTGGACCCGCTGGCCGCCCTCTCGGAGCGGCCACTGTCCATTGTCCCATTCACAGACGGGGACAGGGGCTCGGTGACTCCCTCAAAGCCAGGGAAGAGGGGGGCCAGCATGGGCCGGGGCCTGCCTCCCTCGCTGCCCATGGACCCCAGCCGATGTCAGAGCCTGTCACGCAGCTCCATGGGCTGAGCCTTGGAGGTTTAGTGGGGCCCACTCAGTCCTGGGGTGCGCCTCTGTGGGTGAGACCCCTCTCCCTCTAGTGTTTCCCTGCTCAGTGGGGCCCTTCTCAACCTGGGGGTAAATGCTGTGGGCTGGACTTGCCTCCTGGCGAGCCCATCACCATCGAGCTGTTCATTGGTCCTTGGCTGCTCTCTGAGGCCACCTCAGAACGGGGGGCCTGTGATCCCCCCAGATGTGGGTGGGAGGGTCCATTCCCATCGCTGCTCCTTCGTGCAGACCTTCAGCAGCACGTGGCCTCAGTGGGCAGGGCCAGGGAGCCAGGACCCCAAGGGCCGGGACTCTGCGGCGCCTTCCTCTCCGATACCCTCTCCTGTCTGCCCTCTCCTGCCTGCCCACCTGCCCTGTCTCCACGGCCACAGGCTCAAGCTCGCCCGGGCAGCCTCATGGGGCAGGGGAGGCGGCGTTTGGGGCCCTTTAAAGCAGCCCCTGCTGCAACTGAACTCTGCTTCCACCCTCGCCAGTGTGCTTCCCGTGCACGCAGCACACAGTAGGTCCTCAGCTAAGGGACACCCCTGCCCCCACCAGCTCCCTCTGCCTTTGCTCATCTTTCTGCTCCACTGACCACAGACTACCCCAAGGTGGAACTGGGTGTGGGAGAGGACTGTGACTCTCCAGAGCTTCTTCACGACAGCAGTTGCTGCTGGACGCCGTCTGAGGGGCAGTGCCTGGACCTGGCCGGCAGGGGCCGCGTCCCGGGCCAGGAGCCTGCGTGGGCGCCGAGGCTGCAGGAGGCCCTGGCTGGCAGAGATAAGGCGGCGCACGCAGGGTAGCACGCCCGCGTCGCGATACCGGCCTTCTTTATGGCTCTGCTCAGGTAGATCATCCGCGGCCATAAATTCCCTTATCTGGGCCGCTTTTCCAATTATGGAGAACAACAGAAAGCAGCCGCTGGCTTCTAAAAGGTCATCAAGATATAGAGCCCATTTGGGAAGGGAATGACTTATGCAGTTGGCTTGTATAAATCTGGAGAAGTTTTATGCACAAGTCGGACAAGAAATGTAAGTGAGATTCATAAAATACATAAAGATTTATGGCGTCTCAGCTGATGAAAATTGCCTCTCCTTTGGCTGTTTGTGTGCGGGTTGTTTGTTCTTTCCCAGTGTTTTACATACAGCCACGTGCCCACCGCCCTCTGCAGGCCCCCGGGAGGGCCGGCATCCCACGCCAGGGCACTGTCGTCATGGCGATGCTTAAAAGCGGGGCTCCTCCCAAGGCAGAGGTGCTCGGCCCCCGGCTGTTGCTCTGTGGTGTCTGTTCTCGGAGGCGCAACTGCTGGTGAGAGTGACCCCGAGCCCTGGGCTGGACACGGGGCCGGCCACTCTCACTTCCCTGGGGCTCTGAGACCAGCACATCGCACTCAGGGCAAGGCTCAGCCCTGAGGAGCTGGACTTCACGTCCAGGCCTGGCCCAGAGATGCCCATTCCTAGCACCTTGCCCGGGTGTGCCAGGTCGGAAGGTCTGAGAAGGACCTTGGGGACTTGGTCCTCCCTTTTGGGGAAGGGGATGAGGTCAGAGCATCGCGGGGCCCAGTGGAGGATGAGCGGGGGCGTCTGCCTATAGGGACTCAGAGTCTTAGAGAAGAGGGGGGCCCTGCAGCCCTGCCCCGGCGGGAGCTGGGGAGCTGGAATTGTGGCATCCTTGTGGAAGCTGCCAGAAGTGCCAGGTCCGTCCTGCTCTGCGCGGCCCCTTGCGTGCAGTGTGTTGTGCTCGCGTCACTCACAAGGGTGTGCTGGCACCACCCCCTGCTGGTCTGGGGAGAAGAGGCCTGGGAGTCCTGCGGGGTGACCCCCGCCCTGGCCAGGTCAGGCTCATGGACAGGCGGCCGCTTGCTGTGTCGCCGGAGGGGATGTGCGGGCAGCTCATGGGTCGCAGCAGGCGGCTCCGGCACACCCCGCGTCCTCCCTTGTCCTGGGGCAGCACGGAGAACCGCGGCCGGGAAGGGGCAGGCTGGGGGCCGCAGGGCCGGGAGGGAGGGGGTCATGTCCGGGAGGCCCCCGAGGAGGGGTGACTCAGCACCCGGCTGCTTGTCCCGGGGACCTCTGACCCTCGCCCAGGAGTTGGGGAACGACCGAGATTCCTCCCCGCTCTGGGCTGCTGCCACCGCGGGGCGTGGGGCCAAGGTCAGCTTTCACAGCTGAGGCCACCCCTGTACCCCCTTTTCCATCTGCTGCTCCCCATCCTCCCCCGATTCCACACCCGGAGGGGAGGTGGGACTCAGGGATCCCCCAGCGGGCATGTGCCCGCCTCTGGGCCCTGCCTCCCACTGTGACGCCTCCGCCTCCTGCTCTTTGGTGTGTGGAATTGTGGACTCTGCAAACTGCCCCTTCGAGGGGCACCGCTTCCCCGGGGCGCCCTCCTCCCAGCCCCCCCGCTCAATATGAGCCCTTTCCGGCGGCTTCTCAGGGGCAGTTCGCTGGGCTTTAGGACTTGGAGTGGGCAGCTGCCCGGCTCTGGCCACCACGGCCTCAGTTCCGCCGCCTGGCAGCTCGCTGAGGTCTTGATTTACCCCTCAGGGCCCTGGCCAGCTTGTCCCGCTGACGGTGACGGCTCAGCCTTAGGACTGGCTGGGCACTGCGAGTCCTAGTTCACCTCCCGACACCCTGTGCCCAGGTAGCACTGTCCTGCCGACCACCAGCTGGACCCGCAGGACAACACCTTCTGCCGTCCCCCTTGGCTGTGCGCCCTGTCTCCAGAGGCCTCGTCCAGCTCCTTCCCTGGGGCGCGTGGGGGCAGTGCACAGGCCGGTCACCAGCCAGAGCGGCCCTCCGAGGACCAGGCGTGCCTCTCGCGCCCCGCTCCTGACCCGGCCTGCGACTGACCACGCCGCTGGGGCCTCGTGGGTCTGGTCACAGCGGGGAGGGGTCAGGTGTGGGCGGTGACCGTCCTCTTTCCGGCCTCCCTCCCCACCTGCCGACTGTCTCCCGGTGAAAGGGGCGCAGCTGAACGCCGAAGACTCGGCCGGAGTTCGGCTCTCAGCCATTTTCGCCCTCGGGGCCTTTGGGCCAGTCGTTGAACCTGCCGTCCGCCCAGCAGTGCCGCCCACGAGAGTCTCCGGCCAGCGCCGTGGCCCGCAGCTGCACCGCGGGCAGCGCCCGCCCCTGTTCCGTGTCGCCACTTCCGGCGGCCCTCCGCCAGGGCCCGTCTCGGCGCCGCCGATTTATTCTCAAACTTTCTAATTTGCCGAAATGAATCATACACACACAGGGGCACGCCGACCCTCGCCCGGCACGTAGCAGGTCCCTGATAAATCACCGCTGCCCGCCTGCCTGCCCGCGCCTGGATGCAGCCTCCACGGCTGCACGGGTCCCCCGTGATGGCGCCGCGGGGCAGCCTGCGCACCCCCTTCTTCCTGCTGCTGACAGGTGAGCCCCACAGATGCGCTGCCACCCCCAGCCACAGAGGGGAGCAGGAGAAGCAGTCTCAGATCTTGGGGTGAAGGGGCTCAGTTTTAACAGAAATGAGAGGAAGTGGGTGGTCTGCAGTTGCCCTCCCTTTTCAATGCCCATCAAGATAGAGGCAGCAGGGGTCACCCACTCACTAGCTCCCGCACCCCCCTGCCCCCAGCCTTCTTGAGGGGTCATAGCCCCGGCCCCCAGTCACACTCGCCGCCTGGGGTGAAACCGCATCCGGCTGACGTGACTCCCGGGGAGATGGCACGCGGGCCGGCTGCTGGGCTCCGGGCTGCGGTGGCCGCGGGTTGACCAGCCAGGTGGAGCCTTTGGCGGGCGCGTCTGTCACCGGGAGCGGCAGGAGAAGCTGCGTCCGACCGGCAGAGACAGAGACCGCAGAGCGCCGAGACCCTCAGGGCGGGTGACGGGGGCATCACTTCCAGCAGGGTTTTCCTCCAGGTCCCCGGCTCCTGGGGCCCGATCTGATGGCCAGGGAGCCCCTTCACAGGTGGGGTGTGAGGTCTGGGGGAGCAAAACATCAGCTTTGGACTTGCAGTCTGACAGAGACCCCGTGGTCTGCAGGGGCAAAGTTATTTTATTGGGACTTCCCTGGCCTGTTCTCAAGGTGAGAAAGATAGCGGGCTCCACTCCTGCCTTCTTTGTTTTTAAAGATTTATTTATTTATGCACACAAGAGCTGGGGTGCAGGCCAGAGGTGTGGGGGGTGAGAGGACTCCCCAGAGACAGAGTGGGGAGCAGCACAGGCAGATCTACTGAAATTCACTGCTGAGGGGGCAGCGGGGAGACAGGAGAGGTCTGTTGTGCCCTGTGGGAAGCTCCCTGCCCGGGGATCGAACTCTTGCTGCAGTGGCTGCGGATGGCTTCATAGGTGAGACTTAACCCTTGCGCCCCCAGGAGGCCCCCACTCCCTCCTTCTGCATGGAAAGACAGCGACATCTCCCCTCTGGAAAGTTCCTTTGGCAGTGAAGGAGCCGAGACGTGTTCTCACTCCTGCCAGAGGTTCCCGGAACAGCAGAGGTTAGATGCTATTTCTCGAAGCCCTTCGCTTTTCTCCTTCAGCTCAGCCCAGTGCTCTGAGGTCGGGACAGTTTAAGCAAGACACTCAAAGTTCTCCCTCTTGGAGGGACTCACGGTTGTCCCAGCCCGGTGGAAATCACTGAGAACCACACTTCATTGAACAGGGAAGGAAAGGAACCAGCCACCCTGCTGGCCTGGCTCAAGAGCAGAGACCCGGGCTGCTCCCCCTTGGGGGTGTCTGTGAAGGCCACATGGGACCCCCCCTCGCCCTTCCAGGGCTGGGCTCAGGACGGAGAAGCACCGAGAATGCGGAAAATCAGAAGCTGGCCCCATCGCTGGCGGGGATGTAAGATGGTGCAGGCGCCTTGAAAAAACAATTTGGTGCTTTTGCAAAAAGCCCAACATAGAATTACCACATGACCCAACAGTCCCATTCCCAGACACTCCCCCCCAGACTGAAGGCAGAGGCTGCACGGCCAGCTCTCGGGCGCCCGCCACAGGCCCCGAAGGCCTGCTCAGGGTGAATGACGAGGGCGCATCCAGCCCTACGCGAAGGGGGTGCTGGGGCCGAGCCATGCAGAGAAAGCTCAAAAATAGGATGCAGAGTGGAAGGAGCCGGCCACAGGACTGTTGACAACGGTGTCCGAGGGGGTCCGGGAGACACAGGTCAGGGCTGGCCCGGGTGGGGGGGTAACTGCCCATGGGCCCCTTTGGGGGGCTGTCCGTGTCCTGGTGCTGAGCGGGGGCACATCACGCGCGGTGCTAAGAGCTGCGGGCTGCCATCCGCTCTGACCCGGCCGGCCACACAGCCTGTGAGCTCCACCTCCGCCGGTGGCCTCGGGGGCCGTGGGGGCAGGCTCAGGAAGGGAGCCCGCTGAGGCCAGCCGCTGGGGGTGGAGAGTCAGCTCTGCCCGCACAACCTCTTCTTCCAGCAGTGCGATGTGGGTGTGGACGCCACCCTGTGATGAACTCCCTTTGGGGGAAGCTTGGGAATAGCCTAGACAGAGCCGAGAACCCAGGGGACACTTAGCGGCACCCCAGCCTTCCTGGCCCTCTCCCCGCTGCACACGCAGTCCCCTCCCCTGCCGAGGCAGGAGCCACCGCCTGCCCAGACCCCGGGCCCCGTTGGGAGACCCAGGCCAGGCGAGGGTGTGGGCCACCAGCAGAGGGCATCTCCAGGGAGCTGAGCCTGTGGGGCCTCGGTCCCCCCGGGAGGGCCCAGGGTGCCCCCCCAGCCGGCTCTGTCAGTGGTGTCTGCAGAAGGAAGAAGGGAGGGACCTTCCTTCCTGGAGGGGAAGAGGTGACCGGACAGCCCCAGGCAGGGCTGGGGGCCTCCTCCCGCCAGCCGGCTCTCCCGGGGACTCCCTCAGAGCTCTCCTGGCTGCATCCGAGGGCGGAAGGGAGTGCTGACCAGGTCCGCCAAGGGCCCAGGAGGAGAATCAGGCCCTGCGGGGGTCTCCCGCCCTAAGGCTACTCCTGCGTGTGTGGCACTGGAGGGTCAGGGGCAGAGGTCAGGGAACCGCTGGCACCTGCAGTGCCTGACCTGCCTTGGATGCGGCCGTCATCCCATCGCACCGCCTGTGCCCCCCCCCATCTCTCCTGGGAAGGGGGCAGCAAAGACGGGTCCCCAACTCCCAGGCCTCAGAGAAAGTTCTCAGGAGAAAAATGGCTTTTGAGGGTCCTTCATGAAGCAGCAGCGAGACCCCACAGCCACCCCCAGATGGGAGGGTTCAGGTACAGATGTGCAAAATCCCACTGACCCTCACCCTGGGCAGCTGCCCGCCCGCCCCCGCCGCTGGCCAGGGAGCCCCAGACCTGAGGTGGGAGGGGGTCGTCAACGCCAAAAGGCCTGTCTGGGCTGGGCCTTGGCGAGGGGAGGGGCGCGGGCCGGGCGGGAGATGTCCGTGGCGTCCTCCCTTCGGCCGCACGGAGACTCGGGCAGCCCCCGCCAGCATCGTCTACTTGGTCAGGAAAGGGCGAGACCAACTTTATTTCTGAATTTGGGCTGACTTGAAGTCGCGGCGTCGCATTTGAAGGGCGCCCAATCAATCTGCCACCCTCGCAGCATGAAATTGCATTTGCCGGCCGCGTCCTATCTCGCCGGGCGCAGCTGGGTTCTCAGTCATCGGCGATAAGTCCTTTATTGCGCCGCCTGTTTATGAGCTGCGCCTGGGAAGTGGTGATAGAAATATGCAGCGATATGCAAAGGGCTGGGGGAGGGGGAGCAAGTGCCAGTTGCCAGGGCAACGGCAGGGCTATTTTGGGCATCGGATTTTGCGTGGTGAGAACCATTCCCCGCGATGGCTGACCGGGCCCGGTGGCGAGGCGGAGAGGGCGTTTAGGAAGGGGACGGTGTCATTTCTTCATTAAAAAGGATCCCGTTTTCCCTTTTCCGCCTTTAAAAATGGATGGAAGACCTACGGGCGCTGATAGGCGTTCTGGAGCGGAGGCCGAGCTGGCTGTCCCTCTGGCGGGGAGGGATGTGTGAATAATTTACTAATCTCCACCGATCCGCCTCCTCCCCCTCCGCTCACCCACCTCTTTCTGCCGACACCGCCTGAACCCTGATAACTCCCCAAGCAAAATCCCCGAGCTCCAAACTGCAGCAAAATCTCAAAACCTGCAGTTGTTTACGAGCAGGCAGATTCCAGTGAATCCGGGCGAGCTGGGCTGCAGGGGGGCGCCTTTCTGGGCACCCAGGTCCCGAGAAACAGGCTCCGTGCCAGCGGCTCCTGCTCACCATCAGGATGAGGTGCCAGGGAGGGCTCCTGGGCTGTGCCCAGAGGGGGGTGAGTTCTGCCTTGGGGGCAGCGAGGTCCTCAAGAATGTGCAGTGGGGGGAACCCCCCAAGCCTTGTTGGTTCCTTTGCAAAGGGAGGAGGAGCTGAGGGGTTCAGCACAGCTGCCTCTGCTTTTTCTTCAGTGGTTCTCAAAGTAGGTCCCCGAACAGCTGCAGCAAACTGGGGACCTGGCATCGCCGAGTCAGAAATTCGAGGTGTGCCCAGGAACCCGCATGTTAACCAGCGCCCCCTACCCCACACACCCCTCCCAGGATGCTGGCTGGCTCAGGGTGAGGACCTGGGCGAAGAAGGGCCTTGGCCGGTGCTCCCCAGTCTGCCCGGCGTCTCGCTCGAGCCCAGCCGTCGTGGGTGCTGACGGGTAGGAGCTGAACAGGGAACAGCCCGAGAGCCCGGCCCCCAGCCTCCCCGCGCAGCTGCCCGCCCGGCCGGCCCTGGCGCCCGTGAGGAGAGAGGCAGGGGCAGTGGCCAGCACCGGCGGCCTCCTTGCTCACAGCTGGGATCTGGGACGAAGGGGGGGTGGCTCAGGTAGCCTTTTTCTTTCTGGCCCGGGCAGTCTTCCTGGGCACTCTCAGCAGCTGCCCCAGGCAGGGGCTGTCTCTCGGGGTGCCCCGTGTCCTGGGGTACCCAGACTCACGCCCTGCCTGCTGGGCTCTGGGGGCGTGGCTAAGACACGGTCTTGGGCTCCTCGAACATCTTGCAGGGCCAGCTGGGTTGGGTTCTAGAAAATTCCATAGGTGTCAAAATTAGTGGGACAGCGTGGCTGGGCTCTTGCTCTGTGGCTGGGTGTGTTGGTGCAATGCACACTTCTTCGTGCCCTTGGCTTTGCGGCAACCACCAGGCTGGTTCTCCCCAGTGGTAGTCCCCTAAAGGTGCCCTTTGTGGGCCAGCATTGAGGAAGTTCTTCGTGATAAATCGGGGCCCAAGGCAGCTGTGGGGTGCAGAGGTGGTTCGTGGCCTGGGAGGGAATGACCCAGGACTGCGAGCGCGAGGACAGGGGCCTCTCCCCCGGGAGCTTCTGTTACAGGGTCACCCCGGGGGGTGCCTGTCTGGGTTCTCACCCGTGTGCTTCAATGGTACTTAAAAGGCTCAACTGCAGACACACACAATAAAGTTAATGAAAGGGTTTATTTACAAAAAGGGAAAGAAAAAAGATAAAGAATAAATTGGTGACTGTGTCCTACCAGTTCCGCTGAGCTAGAATCTTATCGCCCACTCAGGAAAAACTCTGGCAAATCCACACCACGGACCATAGGGGCTCTCAACCCCCCAGGTCTGGTTTTTAAGGCCCAAAACCCCTCCTTAACTCCTCCCTCAGTCCTCAGTATTCTTTCTTCGGTGACGATGGCATTCTGGGATTCGTAGTCCTAAGGGTCTTGGATCTCTCTGGCTTGAGGTGGGGGTGGGGTCCGGGGACCCTCCCCTTTCCTGAGGACCACCCTCTTGCACTTCTGACCGTGCACACGCACGCAGGCACCCCAGAGCAGCGCGGAGAGGTAAACGTGCTTCTGTCTGCAGATGATTGTTGGTGCCGCACTTTTGCTCTGCCATCGCCACAAACTTGAGCTGGCATTGCCGCCCCCCTTTCCCCAGCCGACGGCACCGGCCTGGCCCGCACTTCTTATTTTCCATGGCCGCGTACTATTCCGTAACGGGCGGTGTCATCCTCGACTTCTGTGGGCACATGACTCTTCAGTCTCCTTCAGGACGTGTCTGTAACTTTATGCCAAGGAAAGGGAGCGGGGAGGAGCCATGAGCCCTTTGTCCTGAGGGCAGGTGTGGTGGGGACTGAAGCGGGTTCTGTGCTGGCATGGGGGGGCATGACGGGCCCCCTCCGGGCCGGGGCGGGGCACGCTTGAGGGCTGGTGGAGGGAGGGAGGGCTGTCGAGAAACGGAAATTCCTGCTGCTTGGATGCTCTGCCCAAGGGGGACAAAGGGGCGTGGGTCTAGGGCTGTGCTGTGGGCGCCCCAGCTCACAGGAGCCTCGCAGCCTGAGAGTGGGGGGGTCTCCTGCTTCTGCCCCGCTTTTCCCTCTGCATTGGCATGTGACCGAGGGGTGCCCCGGGACCCCCAGCCTGCATGCTCTGAAGGGGTCTGGCCGTAGACAACACTGGCTTCAGTGCGAAAGAGCTTCAGTAGAAGCAGTGTGCAGCAAGCGAGGAGAAGGAGAAAGAACTCTCCAGATGAAACACCCGAAGTCGCCCATCCCCTGCGAACAAACGCCTGGCCAAACGGAGGTGGCCCCAGCGGGCCCCTGAGGCTGGAAAGCCTGCCCATGTCCAAGGCACCTTCTGGGGCCACGGGAAGGGGCCGAAGGGGTCGGGCCTGTGCAGGGCAAGGAGCAAAACCAGAGCCCAGAGCCAAGTTTGGGCGCTCCGTCAGGGCCCGCGGGCCTCTCTCCGCGTCTTTCCCCCACCCGTCTCCTACCCAGCAGTACCGGGGTGTCAGGGGGGCTCTCCCCTCTGTCCCTGAGCCCCCTGCCTTCCGCATTCTAGAGCTTCACCTCGACTCCCTGGCCACCCCTCATTAAGTGGGGTGGGGAACAGGGACCCCCTTTCGCGGAGATGTCTCTGTAACATCTTTTCCCACATTTGGGGTCCACACACTCTGCATGGAGGTGGCTGAAGTGAAGATCTCTTTAACAGGCAGAGCCGCGGACCAGCCCCCGGGGACGCTGCCCAGTGACCCTGTGGTGGCTGCCCCGTCGGGGGGCTTGTGTGCCGCACAGGGACCCCTCGTGCCGCCTCTGGCACCTTCGTTCCTGCGGGGCTTGTCTTGTGGGTTTTCTCCGCTTCTCCTTGGGCTGGGCGGGGCGCCGGCTCTGCCGTCTACCCCAGGCCTGGGGTCACCTCTCTCACTGGGGACGAGGGTCGGCCACATTTCACCTGTTGCAACATTTTTGTTGTTGTCAGTGGTGGTGGATTTCTGAGCTGGCCACCCAAAGTGCTTCTGCCCCAGAAGTAATAAGGAATAAAGGTTTATTTTTAAGATTTTCATATGAAGTTGGATGCTGGTCATTGAAGAAAAGCGTTGTTTGAATCGCAGGATGAGGAGACTTGTCTGGAATTTTCTTCTCTCACTGGACGAAGCTGCGTGTTTCCCGAGGATCCAGCCACAGCACTCTGCTGCCCAGCGGTGACCAGTGGTGGGCCTGCTGGGGCTGTCCCCTGGGGCGGGGGCCGGCCCAGCCCAGGAGCCCGCCCGCCTTCCCTGTCGTCTCTGCGTCAGGCGTTTGTGTGGTGGGAGTCACACTAGGCCAGGCTCTGCGAAATTAGGACTTGGCCACAAAACATGGACAAGTCTGCACTTGGGGCGCCAGAGGTCTGGGGGCACGACTCAGAGTGGAAGGACTGTCGGGACACCACGTGCACCCCGGGAGGCAGGCCATCATGTGGAACTGGCACCCACAGCAGATGTTTGCACCCATGGGTGGTCAGTGGGGAGACCGTCCCTGGACAGAGGTGTCCTTGTTGGCGCCAACAGGCATCCACTGAGTGTCCCCAAGCCCTGAGCTCTGTGGGGGTCACGGTGGAGGTAGTGCTGGCTGGCCTTGGAGGTAGTGCTCGCCTCTGTGGTCTCAGCTGCCAGGACTTTCCACAGGCGGGGGAGGAGATCAGAGACGCCACCAGGCCAGTCCTGCTGGTCACCTTCAAGGGCTGGCCTGGGGCTGGGAGCAAAGCCCTGAGCCTTGGCCCCTGCTTCTGGGGAGCTGACCCCGCCGGGCCAGGGCGAAGAAAAGCCCGCTCAGCATTTGCCCCGGAGCCAAGGTGCCCTGGGTGCTGGTCTCAGCGCGGACGGACACAGCCCCAGGACTTGCCCCCAGCGGATGGTGAATGAGGGTCGGGCTGGTGGGAGTCTGCATGCCCAGCGTGCCCACTGGTGCCGAGGCTGCTGGTCCAGCTGGACTTTGAGAAGCCTCAGAAGGCAATGGCCGGAGGAGGGAGGGGCACGGTGACGGGGGAAGGGCCGGTGAGTCCACGTGACCTCGAGACGCTGCAGGGCAGGCGCCGCCTGGACCTTGAAGCAGGACAGCCTGGAGTGGTGCTGTTCCAGGGGAAGGGTGAGGGCACCCCAAGACCCCAGACCTGCCTGCTCTGAATGGGCTCTGCCGCCGCCGCGTCGGGACCAAACAGTCCAGTGCGAGAGCCGCTCCCGGGCAGGGCGGTGAGACAGCTCGTGTGCGGGCTCCAGGGGACAGACGGATAAAACGGCTTTCACACAAACCCCCAAAGTGTAAACGCCCAGCCGGTGGGGTTGGCTCAGGACAGGGCCTGTGAGAGCCCCATGTGAGGCACCCCCGGGGGCCGCAGGAAGGGGCGGGGGCAGGCGAGTCTGGAAGGAAGAGTGACATCCAAAGCAAGATAAAGGCCCCACGTCGCCTCCCCACGGGGCTCACCCTCGTCTGTTTCAAGCGTCTCCTCCCGGTCCCCAAGTCCCCGGCGCACTTCCGGCCCGAGAAGCCAGCACAGCTTCTTCACGTGTCTCTCAGCTCCCCGGCCGCCTCCTCCTTGCTCCTTCTTCCTTCCTTTCTTCTCTCTCTGCCCGGGCTCCGCTCCCACTCCCTGAGGGTGGGCAGGGAACCTGGAGCCTCCCCTTTCCCTGGGACCCCGTTGCAGTCCTGGGCCCAGGGTGCATCCGAGGGGGAGGCCCGGGGCCGGCCCCTTCTGCCGAGGGGAGGGCCCCTCAGGGGTCAGGTCTGCCCACTATGCCGGACCCCAGAAGGTGGAGCCAGGGCGGGTGGGGCGAGTGCACCCTCACTTACCGCACTGGAGCCTGGCACTGGAGCCTGGCAGCAAAGCAGCAGGCGGGTGGTGGCAGCGTTGGGGACCGGGGTGTGTGGGGAGGGAGGGTTCTCGGGCGCCAAGTTCCCGGCCCGGAGGGCCGCTGGGGAGCGGACGCCTCTGGCTTTGTCCACACAGCCCACTGCGGCCACCCACGGGCAAAGTTTGTGCTCTTAGAAATTTCTTTCTAGGGAAGCGATTAACCAGCCAGACCTGTTGTCCTTTTGCAAGCAGCAAATTACCCAGGAAATGTAATTACCCCTTCGCTTTGTTATTAGCGCAGCTGAGGAGGCTGAAGCGGGTCCTTTCGTGGTATTTCAAAGCTGACTCGACGCATCCGATATTAAACACGAGACTTTTTTGAATTCAATTAAGCATTTGCCTACTGTGACTCTTTATTCATTGCAAATTGTCTCAGTAAATAATCTTCATCAAAAGTCAGAACCAATCCCCATTAGTTGTTTAGATTAATTAATGGGTCCCCCCGGAGGCACCCAAATGAATTCAATTTGAACATCAACAACTTGGCGATGGAGTTTCCCAGGTTGGCATTAAGACAATATTAAACCTGCAATAAGTCACATTTAAAATGTTAATTCAGAGAAGCTCTCCATTTAGAGCATTTAATTAAATCCTTAAATAAACGGCGCGGGCCCAGGACCAGATGGCTGTGCGTTTCACGGCTGCGCCGAGCCGCCCAGCGAAGATAACCGGGATATATAGAGTAATAAAATCTAATCTCGTTTCCAGCGGGGAGATTCAGTGTATGTACACAAGCCGGCTCCCATTGTAAGTTAATTACATTAACCCCGGTGTACTCCGGGATCTGTGCGGCCAGAGATGAAATTAGTCTTTTTCCTATCCTAAGATTCTTTTCAACTTCACTATATTAATTTTTAGCCAAATACTAACTCATAAGGAAAATTGAAGTTAATGTAACCAAAGATAAAGTAATGCAGCCTTAATTTTCTGAGGGGATTATGAAGACCCATGAAAATAGACTCTGCAAATGTCATCGGCTTGGCATGGATTTAAGGCGGGGCGGGAAGGAATGAAGATGCCAGAGGGCGTAGTGTCCACCCGGTGCCCCAGCCGAGGGATAATAAAGGACTAATCTCCAAATTCAGCCCTTGCAATCAGGTCTCACCGGGGTGAGAGAGGGTGCCTTGGGGGAGGGTCTAGCCCCAGCAGTAGAGGGACCCCGGGTCTCGGGTCCTAGGGCTTTGGGATTACTGCCGCCGGCCCCTGCTGGTCTGGGCACCCCGACTCCGCCCCCAGCACCCTCTCTGAGTCAGCAGCCCTCTACCAGGAGAGTCCAGGAGAGTCTGTTCTCAGGACACCAGGGCATCGGTGAGTCTCCACTTGCCCCAGACCCTTGGCCAGTGCCCCGGTCATCACACAGTTTGCATGTGTGGTAGCAGCAGATCTGGGGTACACCTGCTTTCAACGGAGTCCCCCCAAAGTCTGCTGATTCTCAAACAGCTAAGAGCAGCCCTCTGCACCCTCCACTCAGGCCCCGAGCCCAGCCACATTGCCAGGACGGCCTGGGCCCCCGGGGGAGTGGGGCAAGCATGGGAGCCCCAACACCGCTTCAGTTTGTCTGGAAAGCGCAACCTCTGTTCCGCCAGCTGAGAAAGGCGGCAGGGCCTGTGCTGAGTCTGCAACCGTCCGTCTTGTCCAGAGACCGTCTGGTCCCTGGTGGGCGAGCAAAGGCTGCACTTACGGTCACTTGACCTTTGATCCAGACCACCGAGCGCCCGTTTTGCCCTGCCCTTGACCGTTACGCTGGGTGGGGAAGGACCTGGACCTCGGAGCTCGGCAGGCTCCCCGGTGGCGGCGGGGCGGGGCCAGGGCCGTGTCAAGAAGGACGCTGAGCCTGACCGAATCCAGTCTCCGGAATTGCAGGTGTCCCGCCAGCGGCCCTGCCTGGTGTGTTTTCCCTGCGGCTGTTCCCGGGGCTCTGAAACATCGCTGAAAACGCTTTCACCGCTGTGCTGTGATTGGTTCTGTTCTGTCCATTTCTGGCTTCTGTCTTTGTCTTTTATGTCTGTGCGCTAAGGATGCATGGCACATCGCTGTCCGGAGGTCTCGTCCCTTATTCAGACACCGAAAGGGAAGTTGCTAGATGAGAGGTAACAAAAAGAGACCAAATTATTGAAAGTCAAGCTCTTGATACGGCCAGCGTGCTGGCTTAAGCAGGGATTCCCAGTGATCTGAGATCACACGAGCAGAGCAAGAGTTGAAGAACGGCAGGTGTCTCTTTAGCACCCCGCTAACAGCAGGACGTGCAGGGCTCGCTCAGTCCTCACAAACAGCCTCCGTCCCCTTTCACAGATGCAGAAACTGAGGCCAGACCACAGGGGGCCAGAGGGGCGTGTCCCCGTCTCCTCTGCCAGGAGGGGCGTCCTCGGCAGCCCGGCCGGGTGCCTTCTCCCAGGCCCTCCCCACCCTCCCCAGCGAGGGCCTCACTGTCCTGTCTCACACCAGCTCCCCGGGCAGCGGACAACCCCGTGTCCCTCTCCTCAGGTCACGGGGGCTGGGGCGTGGGGGCTCAGCTGGAGGTGGGGGCAGTTTAGGGAGTGGCCAGCCGTGGGTCCCCCCGCCGCCAGCCCTGCAGACCCTCCTGTGGAGGACCCTTGAGGCCCCCCCTTCCCACTTGTCCCACTTGGCCTCTAAGCGACATGCTCACCGTCCTTCCCCAGCACCCCCTGGCTGCCCCTGCCCCCAGGGCGCCCTCCCTGCCCGGAGTAGGGGCATCTTACATCTCTGACAGCCTAGGGACGTGGGGCCCGAGCTGGGGAGCTGGGGGGCTTTTCCTAAGCGCCTTCGGGCCTCCCCGCCCTTTCCTGCCGCTGCCCCGTGCTCCCGCAGTGGGACGAGCCCGTGAGTCCAGCCCAGGGAAGACGCCAGCCTTGTGCCCCCGGAGGGGCAGCCCAGCCAGCCACCCAGCCTCCCACTCTCCGGCCCTGCCCCGCTCCAGCTGCCAACCGCAGCACCCCCGGGAGCCCTCTGCGCCGCCCCTTCCCAGAGCCCCAACAAACCCTCTTTCTCCGGTTTGAACGACCAGGCCAGGATGGTTCCCCAGCCTGTCGTGCAGGGGCGACCCCAGGCCGCTCCCAGTGCTCCCGTGCTCGTGTGGCTCCTCGGGGGGAGTCAGGCTGCCCCCCCCGGCTTTCGGAGGAGGCTGAGGCCAGGCCGCGCACCCCGCGGCCAGCGGGCACGGGCGGGCTGTGTCCTGGAGCCCGCATCAGCCGAGCTTCTCCGCAGCCTCTGCCTCGCCCGGAGCCGCCGCCACGAGCCTCTGTCCCCCACCCGGCCAGTCTGGGGGCCGTGGGAGGGCCCCAGGCTGCTCCAAACCGCCTCTATAAATAGCCGGTGGGGAATTGCCAGGAGAAGGGGCTGCTGTTACAGGTCCCGGGGCCTTCGCTCGGCCAGGAGCCCAGGTGAGCGTGGAGGGGGTGGCAACAGCCGCATCTGCCCCAGGCGCTGAGGACCAGGCGGGAAGCTGCCCCCGCCCTTCAGGAGGGGGCAGTGGGGCTGGGCCGCTGCCTTTGGCGCTGGGGCTGGCACGGCTGGCCGTCTGGACGAGCCATGGTGCCCCAGGCCAAGTGCCAAGTGCAGCCCCCTCCCCGGCCATCCGTCCCAGCACATCTGGTGAGAATCAAACCCAGACGCCCAGCGCTGCGTCACGGGGCCCCACGCTGGCTGCCCAGGCGACCCCGCCGGACAGACCCTTCTCTCGAGGCTGACTCGTTCTGCTCTTGAACCCCGTGCGTTTCTTCCGAGCAGCTAGTCACCAGCCAGCGGTGCCAGCGGGACAGAAACCAGGGACACGAGGTGCTCCAGGGGTCTCTAGCCCCCAGTGGGCACCCGGCACCGGCTGACGTGGGGAGCCTGCTGCTGGGGCACGGGCACCTGCCGTGGGGTCGTTGGGCCGGGCTGGTGGGTGGTCTACGGCTGTGCCTGCTCAGAGGGGCGGGAGTCCGGTCTCCGGCGGGCCGTGAGGTTGACCCACGGGATGTGCGGGGTGGGGGGGCGCGCTCATGGGAGCGTGAGGAGGAGACCTGTCCCGCACGAGGGCAGAGTCAGGCAGACAACCTTGCGTCAGAGCTGCGTGAAGTTCGGGTGGGCCTGTGCTTCGGCCCTTGGCCACGACTTGATTGGAAAGGTCAGTGCAGCTCTTCCCTCTGAGCCCTCAGCCTTGGTGTCTCCCATTTCCTCTTTGAACAAGTCCTGATCTCCCAGCTCCTGTTCCAGTCCATCCACCCATCCATCCATCCATCATCCATCCGCCCGCCCATCATCAATCTATCATCCATCCATCCATCCACCCACCATCCGTCTGTCCATCTGTCCATCATCCATCCATCCATCCATCGATCATCAGTCCATCATCTGCCAATCATCCATCTGTCCATCCATCCACCATCTGTCCATCCATCCGTCTGTCCATGCATCCATCCGTCCTCATCAATCATCCATTCTCTATGGAGCTTCCTGGGGTGCTCTGCACCACTACCTGTTCAGTGCCCCGTCTGGACTCTGAGCCCCCCACCCCCAGCGCCATTCACATTTGCTCTTTCCGTGCTGCTGCTCCAGCTCTCTGGGAAGGTGCCTTTCTGCTCTAGCCCGGTGCTGGGAACACCTGGCGTGCAGACCCCAAAACAGTGCAGACCTGGCAGATGGGCCCAGGTGCGGGCAGTGGGACGAGATGGGGCCCAGAGGGGCGTGACTTTCCTGTAGGAGGAAAGGATGCACTTGGGGTGATCTGGGTTCTTTAACAGACCAGCAAGCAGAGTGAGGGAGGCGAAATGAACGCAGACAGCTGAGACTGCTACACTTTTACTCAGCGGAAGATGAGGGGTGAGCGGCCTTCCACGCTGGTTGGTGTGGATGCCCCCAGGTCTCTGGGCCAGCACCGCAGGGGCTCGGCCAGGCCACCTGGCTTGATGCCTCTCGGTGGTCATGTGCGATTTGTGGTGGTTGTTGATTGAATATGACACTGCAAAATGGGGCTGGTTCCCAGACCGCTCCATCCCTTGATGCTGCGGCATCTTCCCCAGGGCCCCGGGAGCTCCCCGCCCTCCTAGGCTGTGACCGCACTTGGAGAGTGGCTGGGGCGTGCCCTTTGGCGCTGGACAGAAGGAGCTAAAGGCCACTTTTGCCGAGTTTGCTCCTCTGCTGTCCACCGGGTGTGGTCACTCTCACAGGCCGACAGACCAGAGGTGGAAGCCCTGGGGCTGGGGTGGAGGACTTCGGCGCGGGGGCTCCCCAGAGGTCCCCAAAGTCCCAGGCGACCAGGGGTGTGCCAGAGCCTGGCCGGGGTGCTGCCCACCCTGGGGACGTCCAGAAGGCGGGCAGTGACAGACGGCAGCCTTCGCTCTGGCCCCTGGGCCACCTCTGACTAATGGCTGACCTGACATCTTTCAGCGAGTGACCTTGTTGCAGCTGGTAATTCAAATATCTCTCAGTGTCAGAAATAATAAGCGCCACCGTGAGATGAACAAGCAGAGCTTAAGTTGAGCGCAGATTAATGGGGTTTTAATATTCCTAATTTAATCACTCCTCTCTGTCGCACTGTGGGCAACATGATGTAGCAGCTAATTATTTTTTTTAGCCATGATGGGAATCTTTCCTAATCAATTTTATATTTAACATGAATGGAGGGAGGGCAGTGATTAATGAGAGAATAAATCTCGCCAAACAGGCGGGAGGCTGCATCATGAAAACACGTGGAGCAACACGCCTGCTCGCTGGCCGGGCTGGGGCGCTGTTCTGGAAAGGGGTGCGGAGGGGCGTGGAGGCTGAGCTGGCGGGAGAGCACACCCCCGCGCGGCCCGGAAATGGCGCTGCTGCGGCTGGAGGCACTTTCCCTGCTGCCGCATTTGGGGCGGTGGGCGTGACCGAGGGGCAGGGCCCCCTTTCCCGAGTGACTGGGGACCTCGTTTATTCTCATGCTTTTAGTGGGCGTCGTGGCCCCCCTTCCTTGGACCATCGGCGCGGGGCTGGGGTGCGGGTTGGGGAGGGCGGGCAGCACAGCTGCTGACACTAACATCCCCCAGACCCCCCGCCATGTCGCAGGAAGGTGTTCGTTAGGCTGGGGTCCCCAAAAGCGGGTCTTGGGACTAGGAGCCTCTTGGGAAGGTTTGCTGGGGGTGACCCGGAAAGCAGAGCGTGAGGGGCCACACCTGCGGGCGGCGTCGGGCGGCCTGGGTTTTGGAGATGACTGTCACGCTCGGGGTGGTCCCCAGCAAATATTGGGAGCTCAGGGTGCCACAGGGTAGGGGAGACTCGGGGTTCCCCCTGCCGACCCTTCTCCAGAGGCCGGGGGGCCTTGGCAGGGAGACCGGGTGCTGTGAGGGCACCCAAGGCCGCAGCGCGAGGTGGCCAGCGGGATGGGTGTGAGCAGGCAGGGACCCCTGGCCAGCGGGGTGCGCCCTCAGGGGCGCTCCTGGGGAGCCCTAGTCTGGGGGTCAGACCTGTCTGCCCCCCAGCGGGTCCTTCCCGGAAGAGGAGCTGGGGCCTCAGGAAGCCTCTGAGCTTGTTTTCTCAACAGGAGGGACTGACAGTGGAGGGGGTAGGAAGGGAGAGATGACAAAACAGATAACAGGATTGTTGCCACTGAGAATGCCTGACCACGCCCCCAAGAGCCCTGGCCACGCCCCCAAGAGCCCTGGCCACGCCCCCAAGAGCACCTGGTCACGCCCCTAAGAGCACCTGGCCACGCCCCCTCAGCAGGTGACCCTGATGAACTTTTGCATAAGGCTCAGTACCCTTTTAAAAACCCATTTTTCATATAAATTTTTCTTTCTAGACCCAGTATTGTTTTAACTCATCCTCCCACCTTCCAGAGGGGAGTGACAGGCTTGCCAGGGTGCCGAAGCCTGGTGGGAGTGGGGAGCAGGGGGACACTGCAGGGGGCAGGCCCCCCCTTCTGCTTCCTTCTGCACTCCCCACTGATGACTTGTTTCCCATCTGACACCAGAAGTTTTATACAAACATCGTCTTGTGTTTAATTTCCTTTGTTTGGGGAGGTCACAGGAAGGGCTCAGTATAATTCTATTACAACTCAGTCTCCCAAGCGAAGAGTCGGGCCAAGTCATAAAACTCTGCAGGGGAAGGAAACATGAGCCTCCACCCCTCGCCTTGCCCCAAGGAAAACCCGGAAAAGGCCCTGGGACCCCAGGGGTTCTCACTTCATTTCCTTGCTCACATCCGTCCTCTGCCTAAAGACGTCCACATGAAAGTGGGGGCCCTGCTCCCCACCCAGCCCCCCTGGAAAATGAGCTCTGCCCTTGGCAAACCAGGGCACAGCACAGCAGGGGGTTCGCCTCCCTCTCCCCCGGAAGGGGCTCTGGTGCCTTGGGGAGTAAGCGCGACCCTCTCGGCTCTTTCTGCAGGCAGCGGGGGGACGGGGGAGGGGGGGTGACCAGCCACGGAGGGGATTCCTGCCTGAGCATTTTCCTCCCTTGGTTTTTAAACCATTTGTTTCAAGGAAATTGAATCCATGTGTGTTTGGATTAATTGCTTAACTCCTAAAAATGTTGTTTTGTAAGAGCAATTTGAGGTCCAAAAGCTTTTAAGTTGCTCTCCACCCTTTTCAGGGGGCCTCCCTGGGGGGAGCCGAGGGGGTCCTGGTGGGCCGGCTCTGTTCACAGCTGGGCAGGGCGGGTGAGGAGTTCGCGCGGCAGCCCAGGTGTCCCAGTCCCCCCGGGACTGCGCCTGGAAAGGGGGACCTGCGCCCGAGGTCCAGGAGCCCGGGGCCGGGGGCTGCCGGGCCCTGGGGAGAGGGTGCAGTGTGCCGAGGCGCTCTGGGTCTGCCTCCCCGCCTGGCTGCTTCTCCGGGCGCTGAGCCGCAGTGGGGAACTGAGGCCCAAGGGGCGGCCCCGCAGCCTGGGCAGCCGCCTCCGGAAACGCTGCCTGGACGGCCTCGTTGTGGGCAGAGGAGGAACTGTTTTCTCAAGGGGTCAAATCCATCCGCAGCAGAGGGGCGAATGCCG
This sequence comes from Scalopus aquaticus, assembly GCA_004024925.1. Taxonomy (NCBI): domain Eukaryota; kingdom Metazoa; phylum Chordata; class Mammalia; order Eulipotyphla; family Talpidae; genus Scalopus; species Scalopus aquaticus. Next base: position 127,395 of record PVIJ01001675.1, read on the forward strand.
GGCCAAGGGGCCCCCACCCCTGCCAGCCTCAGGGGTCAGTGTGTGCACCCTTCCAGTGGGAAAAGCCAACCCCAGCGTGGTTCTGAGAGCCCGTGGTTCCTGGGGTCCCAGACCTCAGGCCCGCGGGGGTCTGCACCCCCCCTTCCCCTGGCGCCTTGCTCAGCCGACCCCTCCCTGCTCCAGCAGACCTCCTCGACCCTCCACAACCCGCGGGCCACGAACGCCCTCCTGCCCACTCACGGGCGCCTACCCTCCCTCGCGCGCCGAGCCCAGAGATGCGCCCGTGTCCCCGACTAGCATTTTGCCCCTGGTTTGAGAAGCTGCTTGGTAACTGACGACCAGTCGGGTGCCCTGGTGATGGTGCTTCACCCGGGGCTCTGCATTCCGGCCTCAAGAAGGTCGCTGTTTGTGGGTGACTTCGAATGACTTGGGACCGGTTTGCAGGCGCCAGTGTCCATCCTTGTCCCACTGTCCCCTTCACCTGAGCGGGACTTCTCGGGGGGAGCCAAGTGTGGCCTCCCCCACCTGCGTGCAGGTGGACCTATGCATATAATGCAATATTATTCAGCCTGCAAAAGGAGTGAGCCCCCCAAAACATGATGCTCAGTGTAAGAAGCCAGACACCAAGGGCCATGTATTGTATGAACCCCTGCAATGGGGCAACCAGGCACAGGACGGGAAGTGGGGCCGGGGCAGGGAGCCTGCCAAGCCTCCCAGCCCCAGCCCATCTCCCCTGCTTGCCTTCCGAGCCACTTGCAGCGGCAGGCCCACGGTCCGGCAAGGCAGGGAGGCCGGGGGCCAGGGGCTGGGAAGGAAACCGAGGCCCCCAGCCCCCTATGAATCTTTGCACTTTTTCTATGGTGTCCTCTCGTGGCCTCGCCTCTCTAGTCACGCAGCTGGTCCTCTTGTAGCCGCCCTTATAGCCCCGGCCTCCAGGCCCAGGTGTGCCCACTCGCGCCTGCCCGCACCACGCACAGGTGTCCACCCTCAGGCCCGCGTGCCCCGCGCCCGGCTCCCAGCGCCCCCTGCATCAGCACTGTCAAGGCCACAGGTGGTGGCCGCGGAGGCCAGTGGTGCCTAAAGCCTGATGAACTCACCTGCCCTGCAGCCCCTTGCATGAACCGTCTAGAACAGACCTTTGCAGAGAAAAGGTGTTGCCTGGGGGTCCCTGGGGCTGGCGGGGGAGGGGAGGGAGCGCAGGGATTACCTTTAGCGTAACGAGAATGTTTTAGAAGCCAATCACGCAACTGCGATCTAGTTCCGAGACGGCGTGAAGGTACTTAATGCTGCCCAGCTGTCCATTTTAAAACGATTCATTTTCTGTCATAGGCATTTCATCTTGATTTTTAAAAATGGGGGTCGGTTATGGAAGGGCGCCGAGAGGCGGAGGGGTGGACACGGTGACTTGCGGCTGCGTGGCTCAGCGGCGGCCTGGGGGCAGGCTAAGGGGCAGGGGCAGGGGCAGGGGCAGAGGGCGGGCAATTCTGGAGTCCCGCTGGAATCCGAGGGGCCTGGGCCGGGAGAGGACTTCAGGGAGAGGTCGGGGTTGGGGCTATTTAGGGGCTGCAGTGGGCGTGCTTGATGTGTGACAAGCACCACTTCCCTTCGCAGACTGTGCCAGGAACATGCTTTTTCCCCCAAATGGCCTGGGGACAGCCCCAGGGAGACTATGCCTGATAGACTTGACCCTTTTGCTCCGTTGATCGTGTGGAGCCCGGCCATGTCCACCTGTCACGGGTCCGACCGGGCACACCTGGGCCGACGGGCTGGGCCGCTCGCAGCCCGAGCTTCATGCTGCCCCTTCTGACGCTGCCCCGGGTTTTAGCACTCTGTGGTCCGCTCACGTATTAGTACATGTTTTTGTCACCAGTATCAGGCGGCCGCTCACGTATTCATACGTGTTCATCTCGTCTCCGGTGTGTCACGCCACGGTGGATTTATTTGGAACTATTAGGAGCTATTTCTTTGATCGTACTCAGTCTAGAAGCTTTACACATTGTTTTGGTGAGAGTGTAAGGTGTTTTATGAGAGATATTACAGTTTTTTTAATATCCAGTAGTTCAGGAGTTGTGTGTTTTATTGAATGCTTCTACCATTCATGCAGTGGCACAGAAAATGGCCGGCCCCAAGGGCTGGTAAATTGAAAGGGCACCGGCACACAAGGTGTTAAGCGACGTGCCCTCAGGAGCCGTTTGGAAAGGGCAGCGCTTCAGCCCCTAAACACACGCGCACCTTGTGAGTGTGAGTCTGGGGTCTCAGCGCCCCTGGTGCTGCTGAACTGGAGCAGCTTTTGGCGGTGCGCTCCACACTGACACCTGCAGGGGAGAGGGAGAGAGCGTCCAGGCAGAGGGGCTGCACAGGCAAGCCTGGCTGGAGGGCAGGAAGCTGGTCTGCGTGGCTAGAATGTTCTAGAAAGGGGGCAGATTGGGGCTGCATGGCAGGCAGAGCTGAGTCAGGAAGGGGCTCCTGAGCCATGCTCTGGAGCTGCCCTTTGTCCTGAGCCCAGGGTGTGAGGGGCTGGGTGTCCCCAGGCCAGCGCGTCCATCCCTGCTTGTCTGTCCAGCTGCACTTACACCTCCCACCTCCACTTGCCCCCTGCACCCCCAGCCCCCGCTGCGACAAGTCCCAGTGACCCGACTTCTGAGCAGAGCAGCAGGAGCTGAGGCCAAGAGAGCAAAGAGGTGGGGTGCGGAGCCAGCAGTGGGGTGCAGAGCCAGTAGTGGGGGTGCAGAGCCGGCGGTGGGGTGCAGAGCCGGCAGTGGGGTGCAGAGCCAGTGGCTGCAGCTTAGGGAGAGCCAGCAGTGGGGTACAGAGCCAGCGGTGGGGTGCAGAGCCAGCGGTGGGGTGCAGAGCCAGTGGCTGCAGCTTGGGGAGAGCCAGTGGCAGCGCTGGTCAGGGGAGACTCTCCCACGCATGGCCTCTTGGAGGCCGAGGCTGCCCCAGCGTAGAGACCCCTTTCCCTGGGAGCTCGAGGCATCTTAGGCTCAGTTTCCTCCCGCTGCTTGGGCTGACCTTGACCTTGAGAGGTCACGCAGTTCACATGCCACTGACCGCAGAGCCTGACCCACGCTGGTACCCCGTTATTTAATGAGCTGAGCCAGCCTGCGAGGCCATCCCTTCCTGGGGCCCCCCAGGGAGAATTCCCAGCACTCACTCAGCTACCCACCCCCACCCTGAGAGCACAGACCCCCCAGCCCTGGCTGCTGAGCCAGCAGGTTGCCATGGTGACGAGCACCGAGAGCATCTCCATCTTAATGCCGGAGCATCCCAGCGCCTGCTCAGCCTGGCCCCAGCCCAGCTGGGTGGGGGAGAAATCTGCATGGGGGTCCCCTGTGGAGGTGATGGGAGTGTTGGGGGAGGGCGGGAAGGGACAGAGACGCTCAGGCGCTGCTCGTGTGCGCAGACCCGCGTGAGACTGTCCTCGGCGGGAAGTGGCAACAATGTTGAGACCCAGATGCGGGGCCCACCAGAGGTTACTGTTGTGGGGGTGGGGAGAGGCCGGGCTCACTGGGAGCCTGTAGGCGTCTCCGGGATCCGGCCCCTGCAGGCGTGGGGCGCCCGCCTAGCCGAGGCCGGAGCCTCTGCCGCCCGCGGCCGGGCTGGGACCTGCAGGAACAAAGGAGCAGGGGGTGAGCCGTGACTGGGCACAGCTAGGCAGAGCGAGCCCCTGCCTGTGCCACGCCATCCCACCGGAGATGGCCTCCGCCGGGCCTGGTCTGGCCACTCGCCGCCCCCAGTGCAAACAATGACCCCCAACGCAGCAAAAACAAAAAAATAAAGAGGAAGAAAGAAAGGAGAACGCTGTTTTAGCTACGAGGGAGGAGAGGGTGAACTAGCGGGGGTGGGGGGGCGGGAGGCCCGCGGGGCGCGGCAGGCTTGGTGCGTCCATCCCCCTGGGAGAAGGTCGCTGCCCCCTCTAAGATAGCTGCCTCCCAAATGGCTTCTCCACTCCGTCTCCTTCCCAGCACCCCCTGCCCAGGACGGCACAGGTGTGGCCCCTCCAGATGTCGGGGTGCTTTGGCCCCCTGCACGGAGAAGCAGCTCAGGGTGTCCCCGGCCTGGGAGAACACGCAGCCGCCCGAGGGCCGGCTCAGCTGGCCTGGCCACTGCCAAGGGGCGGGTGAGGCGCTGAGGGGACAGAGCCCTTTCTCTCACCCACTGGCTGTCTCCGCGTGTGGTAACCTGAACAGAGGAGGGGCCCCAAAGTCCAGAAACAGGGCAGGCTGCTTCTGACAGCCCAGGAGGGTCACGCATCCCGCCATGCCCGGGGCCTCCTTACTCTCTCCGGGGACCCTGCACCCTGGCCTCCGGGAGGCCGATGCACTGGCTGGTCTGTGCCGGCTTGGCCAGCGATGGCGCCCAGCGTCACCCCAGACTGGGCGGCTGGGAGGGCGTCTTGTGGAAGTGACTGGCACAGTCAGAACAAAAGAGGCTGGAAGCTGCTGAGTCAGCCGGCGGCGGCCTCGGGAGCAGAGACGGGGGGTTCGGCGCTCCCCACATCCGTCTCCCCGTGGCACTTTTGACACCCTCCTTTCACCTCACCTACCTGGATTCTACCAGCAAAAGCCCAGGAACTGACTCCACAAATAACCCACTTCTTTCCCTGCTGGCCCGTCTGCCCCCTTCCCAGCCTGCCTTGGGGCCGGCGGCGGGGGGCTGGGCGGGCTGGGCTGGGGGTGACACCTCTGCCCCATCTCCTAGAATTTGGGGGAGACTGGCCTCCGCAGCACGTGCACATGGGGCCACTTCTGCTTCGACGGCCCCGTGGGGTCTCAGGAGGCAGCGAGGTGGTGGGGGGAGCAGCAGATGCTGAGAGAAAGAAAAGCAGGTTCCCTGTGTGGTGTGTGTGTGTGCGCGCGTGTGTGGTGCGTGTGGTGTGTGGTGCATGTGTGTGTGTGGTGCGTGTGGTGCGTGTATGTGGTGTGCGTGTGGTGCGTGTGGTGCGTGTATGTGGTGTGTGTGTGGTGTGTGTGGTGTGTGGTATGTGTATGTGGTGGGTGTGATGTATGTGCTGGGTGCGTGTGGTGTGTGGTGTGCGTGTGGTGTGTGTGATGTATGTGGAGTGTGCATGTGATGTGTGTGGTGCATGTGGTATGCATGTGGCATGTGTATGTGGTGTGTGCGTGTGGTGTGTGTTTGGTGCATGTGTGGTGTGTGTGGTGCATGTATGTGGTGTGTGTGTGGTGCGTGTGATGTGTGTGGTGCGTGTGGTGTGTGTGGTGTGTGTGGTGCGTGTGGTGTGTGTGGTGTGTGTGGTGCGTGTGATGTGTGTGGTGTGTGTGGTGTGTGTGGTGCGTGTGGTGTGTGCCTGCAGCGAGGGTCTGCGCCTGGCTTAGGAACGTGTCGGCTGCGGGATCCACATCGAATCCTTCATCCAGCTCCTTCATCCAGCACCTTCCTCCCCCATCGATAACGTGGCGTAAACGCCCTTTTGACTAAAAACATCGTTTCTGGGGTGCGTTTCCTTCCTCCCGTCCTGCCTTTCTCGCTCTCTGCCAATAACAGACTTAATTATTTGAATTTAATTTGCTAGAAGTTTGATGTCTAATTTGAAAACCCCGATGAATTATTAATATTTAATAAATAATAAAATTTAATTTCTATTAACTTGGGTTTAAATATATAAATTCTTTAACCGCTTCAATCAATGCCTATGAAAACACCACCAGCGACAGGACTGCCCCCCCCATCCCCGGGCCCAGCCCGGGACTCAGCCCGTCTGGGCAGCGGGCGGGTCGGGAGGGGCCGCCGGTCACCCCGCCCGGCCTGATCAGAGTGGGGCGCAGCCTCGCCCCCACGCCCGGGCCTCGCGGACCAGGTCGCGGGCGGCGTCGCGAGGAGGCTTCTTGTGGGTACAGGAACCGGAAACAGCCCCCGCTTTTCACCGGGCCGCGTCCGGAGCAGCCCTCCGCAGTGAGGGGGTCCCTCTGCTTCCCCAAAGCTAGCGCATCGGCCTTTCCCAGGGGCAGGGTGCAGTGCCGGGCCCGGGGCTGGTTTCACGGGGCCACGTGCCCGCGGGGCACCACCGGGGCGGGGAGCCCGAGGGCCCCGGGAGGCTGTCAAAGCGTCACTTGGGTGGGTGGAGACAGATGGGAGCGTGGCCCCCACGCGTGGCCCCTGAAGGGTGCCCGGTTCTGTCCCTGGTCATCCCGGGCATCCTGTCCTTGGAGACACCAGGGTCCCTGCACAGGGCAGGGCCCTGGCCCCAGGCTGGGCGCCCCCCAGACGCGGGCGCAGTGCGCCAGGAGGGGACAGTGGCCGAGGCGCTCCCGAGCGCCCAGTGGAGGGCCCCCCCACCCGCGTCCCCGCGTGCTCCTGGGTGCCCCCCACCTGCGGGAGCCAGGCCGAGGGAGCGCAGCCGTGCGGGGCGCCCTGTGCGGGGCGGATGCGAGCCGCCCGGCCGGTGCCCCCTCCCCACCCACTGCCCGGTCCACCTCGCAGCCACTGGGGCTGAAGGATGGCGGGGAGCTCTAAATGGGAGCGCGGAGCATTTCTGATCTCATTTTCCAGTATTTCAGCTGTGCCATAATCTATTTACCACACAATTTGTGTCACTTTGATAAGCGGCTGCTTCAAGACGGCATTTATTAAAATCAAGAGCGGGATGGCTTTTGGGTCTCTCAAGAATTGTAATAAATGTTTGAAATTGGTCATTACGGTGTTTGCCACGGTTCACACTAGAGACTCGGTCTCGGCACTAACGTCACCTCTCCCACACCGAGCGTTTGGGGTGCAGGCGACGCTGCGCGGGCGGGGCCCACCGGGGGGCCTCCCCAGCCCCGCGCTCAGCTCTGGGAAACGCTCTTCCCGCCTAAGCCTCACGCTTTAAAGGGAGCAAAATGGCCGCAGCCACTTTCCTCCCCTCCCCGCAAGCAGTGGGCCCTCACTTTGCTCTGGGCGCCGCGGCCACCCCCGCTCCTCACGGCCCCATCCCTGGGTTTGCTGTGTCGTGAGACTTTGAGCTCCTTGTTTTCTGATGAGGTGCCGCAGGCTCATTTTTGCACCTTTTCGGGACCCGGTCCTAGAACACTGGTCAACAGTGAGATCGTTACTGACTTAAAAAGGCCCTAATCTGTAGTGTCTTGGGGTGCTGATCATGAATATAGCCCTGAAAATTTTTTATTAGCTCTCGTGTTGAAGATATTTCATAGAATTCATTTTATGTGTTTCACCGTGTCAATTTATCCAGTAGGACTGCAACAACATCCTAAATCAGCCTAGAATGATGTCATATTGCACTGCATTGCATAATACCATCACGCACACATCATCCAGAGTTGATGGCATCATTTCTGATGCAATACAATGCTACTGCCAGGCGGGTGCCGAAGTAAGCTGACGTCAGCAGTGCACTATAGAAAGCCCTGTCGGGAGGTTGAGCATTGAAAATATTTTAGACTTTGTGTGAGACAGTTTAAGCTGCTGTTCCATAGAACTGTTATTATTTTATCCATTTAGGCACAATACAGAACAGTCATGCCTCAGAAGTGCGTTCATAGCGTGAACAATTTCTGCTCTATTTGTGCGGAAGTGACATTTGCCAACCAGAAGAAAAGTGTCACTTCTCAAGTGAAGAAGGCTTATCATCTTTACTTCAGATGCAAGGCTGGTGACCAAGACAAGCCTTGGGCCCCGCATATGTGCTGTGCTCCATGGACAACACAGCTTTCACAGTGGTGAAATGGCAAAAGACCATCAATGCCATTTACAGTCCCCATAGTTGGAGAGAACCAAGCAACCACATAAAAGACTGTCACTTCTGCTTGGTTCCTCCTCTTTTCCGGCGGAATAATGAAGCAAAAGAAGTAGAGAATAGTCCACCCAAACATTCTGTCTGCATTGAGATGACCGGTTCAACAGCTTGCTACAAGGCAATGCGAAACAAGCATGGAATGCTTTTCACCTAGTGTCTACAAACTTTCTTGGGAATGTTAGGGCAGAAAACTACAAGGAACTCGTAGAAGACATGCTGATGCAGTATCAGAAACTTGGCTGCAATGTCTCTAAAGATCCACTTCCTTCATCCCCATCTGGATTTCTTCCCTGAAAACCGGTGTGATTAGTGACGAACATGCCAACGTTTTCATCAAGATATCGCCTCCATGGAACAAAGATCCCAGGGAAAATGGCCCACTCCGATGCTGGCTGACACTGCTGGACACTCCCCAGAGAAGCTTCTGAGCAGCTGGACAAGAGACAAGCAAAGAAATCTAAGAAGTCGTCTATGACTTGATTTTTTACCGGTCTTAACCGTAGGCCTATCACTACTGGCATGCATTTCGTGATGTCAACACCCATTTATTGCAGATTACAAAAAAAACTAGAGCCAGAATCAGAATTTGACTGTCATATTCGTGTTGAGCACATACAAATTGGTAGGAAATGACTAATCTTATTTTAGTTATATGACTTTTGTAAAAATTTGTTGACCAGTGGAATCAACCATCTCTCCACAGAGTCTGGTTCTTTCTTCTGGAGACCAGTGTTCCAGACCGAGATCTGGTCGCCTGGCAGGTGCATTTCTGCTGGGGCCCTCCCTTGAGGCCGTCTCAGCTGATGGAACCAAAAGCGGTGCCTTCATTGTGCACGTAAACATCTGTGAGGAGCGCCACAGGCCAGACCACGTGCGTCTCTGTGAAGTTAAAGGCCCATCGATGCCGACGCTGCCCGCTCTAGCCCGAGCGCCGGCCAGCCCTCGTCTCCGGCTCGTGTGTGAAGTCCTGTCCAGCGACGCGAAACTTCTCCAGTGAAGTAACTGGTGCTTGTCCCGCTTCCTGGCAGGGAGCCTCGGAACGCTTACATTTCCTGAACGTTGGGGTGTCTTGGTTATTCAGTGCGAGCTGATCAGGAGGGCCCCTAGTTCACGCTAATGCGATGTCCCAGGGTGGGGGTCCAGGAAGCCCGACCTTGTGAGTGGAGGGTGGGGATTTAGAGTGTGGAGTGGCAGCCTGACCCCCAGGGAGGATGGCTGGAGGCTGGCCCACCACGACCTCCTCACTGGTGTCATGATGTGGTGGCCACGCTGGACACAGGCAGGGCTGTCCCCCCGCTGACAGCACCTCGAGTATTGCCCACGTGGATGCACCAAGAGAAAGACACGTCCAGACCCCACAGGAAGAGATCACGGTACTTCATACTGGAGACCCCCAGACCCCACTCTGTGCCTGTTTCAACAAGCCCTGATTTGTATCGTTTTCTCCACTATTAGCTGTAATAGTAAGGATGGCACTTTCCTGAGCAATTAGGATTATTTTGTTATTTTAAGACACTCATACCTGTGAAGTGGTACGGTGTTACTTGAAAATAGGTTTGGATGATTTGTAAATGTATATTACAAAATCTAGAAAACTGCTAAAAAAGTTTTTAAAAATTATAACTGATATGCTCTAAGAAAGAAAATAGAAACATATAAAATGCTGAATCAAAACCACAGAAGGCAGAAAAAGTGTGAAAGACAAAAATAGGAACAGACAAGAAGGGAAACAGAGAAAATAATGACAAATGTGGCTATTCATCCAGTTACACCAATAGTCACTCTGAATGTCAGTGGTCAAAATGCACAGTTGAAGGGCAGAGGTGGTCAGAATGAATAAAAATAAGACCTGACTATGCATTGCTACAAGAAAATCACTTTAAATATTAAGATACACAGATTAAAAGTAGTATGTGAGGAGAAATCTCCATGCTCGCACTAAGCAGAGGAAAAGGAGCAGCTATATTCATTTCAGACATAACAAATTTCAAATTATCAAGGAAAGTACCAAGGACAAAAATGGCCAGTCACTGCATGGTGATAAAACAGCTAATTCTTCGAGAAGACATAATAATCCTGAACTTGTGTGATCCCAACATGGGGCATCAAACTATGAGAAGCAGCTGCTAGAACTACAGAAAGTAGCTGGCACAGTGGCGCGTCCACCTCTCCACCAGCCCCGGCAGATCCGCAGGCAGAATGCCAGCGGCTGGGGACAGGGTCAGCCCGCGGCACCATCGAACAACTGGGTAACTGGGTCTCCAGACGATTCCTCTCAACAGCAGCAGAGTACACAGGCTTCCCACGCTCACAGACATCCACCAGGATAGACCGTGATCCGGGCCCAAGAGCCTTGTTAACAAGTTTAAAGGAGTAGAAATCATGTGACATCTGCTCTCAGCCTGCATTGAATTAAACAGAAATCAATTAATAGAACGATAACTGGATCCAACAAAGATCGATCGCAAAGTACATGAAGGGTAAAGACACTTCTAAGTGACACATGGATCAAAGGGGAAAGCCGAAGGGAAATTTAAAAACTTTTTGAAGCAAATGAAAAGGAAGTATGACTTACCAAAAGTTGTGGGCTATGGCAAGAGCAGTCCCCAGACAGATATTTATTGCCTTTATTGCATGCATCTTCTAGAAGAGAAGAAAGATCTAAAATCAGTCTTCCAAGTTTAACCCTAGGAAACTGGAAAAAGAAGAGTGAATTGACTCCAAAGTGAAGAAAATGAAAGAAATAATAAGAAAGCAGACATCAATGAAATTGAAAACAGGAAATCAAACTCAAAATCAAAAGTCACTGCTTTTAGAACATCAACAGAGCCCTTAAGCTTGTAGCCAGGCTGAGTAAGGGCAAGAGAGGACAGACATGATGAACGGGGTCATCATTCCTCATCCCATGGAAGTGAAAGCATAGTGAAGAGGGCTACGAACAGCTTGTGCCCACAATTTTTGGTGAACTGGATCAAACAGACCGATTCCTTGCAAGATACAATCCACCAAAACTCACACAAGAAGAAAGACAATCTTCGAAGAGCTGTGTCTGTTAGAGAAACTGAATCACTCGTTAACAACCTGCCCGGGCAGGAAGCCCCAGCCCAGATGCGTTTGCTGAAGTCTAAGAAACAAACAGTACCAGTTCCCTACGATCTCGTTCAGAAAACAGAAGTAGAGGGGACACGTCCTATCTCATAGGGAGAGGCCAGCCTTACCCATAAACTAAGTCCTGAGAGCAGACAAAGACATTATGGGAAAAGAAAAACATAGACTAAGATCTCACATGAACATAGACGCAGAACAAAATACCCCTGAATTGAATCCAATAATGCGTGGAAAGAATTCCCCGCCGCGACCGGTGAGCTTGTCCCGGGCAAGCAAAGCTGGGGCAACATCCAGACACTGACTGGCATTGCTCAGGCCCTGGGTCTGAGCACCCTTGGGTGACTGACCTGTCCCCTGTCCCAACACCCTGCTCCAGCCGTCCTGTCCCCAACCTGCCCTGGGGCCACGCTTCTCTGTCAGCTCCTCCCGGGATGCCCCACTCAGGCGTCTTCCAGTCACCCAAAATAATGCACCAGTTACTTTCACCCTTGTTCTTGGACCTTTCTGGATGCTCAAGCTTCTGGGTGGAAAGCCCACTTTACAGCCTTTGTGGGGGGGGGGGGCGGTCCAGGTGTTTGCAGTGCCCATCTAAGAACCAGGGGACCCCCAGCTGTTTCTCCTCTGAACCGGCCTTCTCTGCGCTAGCCGTTTCTTTCCCACGCCCTTGCGTCCCTCCGTCCCCTCTCCCGGCTCCCCAAGTTCTCCATCACGCCTTCCCGCAGCTCCGGCAGCCCTGGCTCCTGTGCCGCACAGTGTTTGACCTTGGGTAGAGCCTGCTGTCCGCAGGACGGTGCCCTGGGCTGAGTTAGTGACCGAGAGCCCAAGCCTCGAGGACCCGCAGAGTCCTGACTCCCCACCCCTGCCTCCCGCTGGCAGTGAGCTTCTGAGAAATGGCTGATCAATACATTGATTAGCAAACAGGGCGGGCGGCTGGTCCCCTCTCAGCACCTTCGGTACCGCGGCAGAAAGAAATTGGGGGCGGGTAGCAGTGGCCAGGAGGCGGTGGCGGGAAGAAGCCTGTGCCAGCCCTGGCATTCTTCTGAGGGTGGTGGCGGAGGAGAGAGTGCGGTAGAGTGGGTGGGGCCTGGCTTCTGGGAGGTGGCAGCAAGCGGGGTCTGGTCCAGCCACCTGTCTGGCTCTTTGCGCCCACGCTGAGCTCGGAGCCGGCCGAGAACACCGGTGCTGCGGCTGCCTCACGGACTGATTTTGAAAACCAGCAGGCGCCTCCCAGCTTGGCAGGCGGTGACCACCCACTGGCCAGCGAGGCCTCTCTGGCCTGCCTGCACCGCCAGGCCTGCCGGCCTCAGCCCACGGAGGGGCACGGTCAGAGGTGCGCTGGCCGAGCGGCCCGCGAGGCGTGGTGGGTGCAGGGCAGCCTGCGGTGCCGGCTCCCTTTCTGCCAGCAAGGGTCGCGCCTTTAAATAAACATGTGCTTTGCAAAAATTAAAAATTATATAATAATGATTTGACTATGGCAGAAAAAATTCAGGTGAACAAAAGGAAAAATCAATTCAAGGCAAGTCATTCTGAAGCCTCCCAGAAAGACTGGCGAGACCGCGGCGATGCTCCAGCGTCGTCTTCTCAGGGGCTCTCCTGCTCCCAGGTCGTAATCACGGGAGTGTGTGTGTGTGTGTGTGTGTGTGTGCGCGCGCGCGTGTTAGAGGAAGGAGGGGGGGGAGGCGAGCAGGCGGCGGCAGTAATCAAGACTCCGAGCCGCTGGCCGTGGCAAGCTGCCTGCCTTGGGGCTGGAATTTTCCATGGCAGTAAATAAATCTGTTCGAGAGGTGGCAGGCAGAGGAGGACATTACTGAGGTGCCCGCGTCAGCTTGGTGTTTACCGCACAGAGAGAATATTTACGGCTCCGTCTTTAGCGTGAAATGTGGCTCCTCCAGACCCCACGAAGGTCACTGGGATATCAGGAGGATTTGCGGGCGCTTTAGAGCAGGCTTGTGCCGGCGAGCCAGGCGCCAGCTCTGTGCCTTCGTGCCCAGGGTGCAGGGACACCCAGAGAGGAAGGGGGCAGCTGCTGAGAGTCAGCCCCCCCCGTCATGCTCATCTGTGCCAGTGTGATTCTATTTGTCCGTGTGCGTGTAAAACATGTTACTCTAAGGCCGGAAAGGGAGGTGAAAACGCGCAGAAGGAAGAACAATTGGAAAGTCATGGATCATGGTTGTGTTTCTGCTTCTACTGTCAGGGCTAATTATTTCCTGGTTTCACATAAGGGATTCGGCCTTAATTAAGGCCCATCTGGGCCCGAGCAGGTTGTAGTTCTAGAGCCGGACCCCAAGAGCCGGCACCGGGCCTGCAGAAAAGAGATCCATTGTAACCCCCTTCAGTTGAGGAAGACTCTCGTTTGATGTGTTTGCATGTTGTTAGAATTATTGGGGGGATTTTTTTGACCGTCAAGAGGAATTACTGGCTCAAATCTCTAGAGGGGTCCCTAAGACCCCCCACGGTTGATCTGAGCTAGGTGGCAGGATTTCTCTTGTTTTGTGCGTTTTTGCCTTACGGGGTGGCGAGCCCCGGTCTGGACCTCCTGAATGCAGTCACGTGTTTATTCCGTCCCTGTGAGTGGGTGTCCTTTGGGCATTTTCCTTCTCTCTCTCAGCCTCAACAGCACTATCTGTAAACACATATTCCTGGATGAAGCCATCACCCACCATTCTGGTTCTGCCAACGCTCAGCAGAATCCCAGCCCGAAACCTCCTTTAAGTTGAGTCTGTGTCGCGTTTGTCAGTGTAGGGTTGGCGTGGAGAGGGGTTTGTCTGACTGAGCAGTGGGCTCGCTGCCCAGGGTTTGAGAAGAGAAAGAAACCTTACTGCAAACTGATTGGTGAGGAGGCAGGAGGTAAAGTCAAATCTGCCTCCCTAGCTGAGAGAGGGAATCGCCATATCGGGTTTGGGGACTGCGCTTGAGAGCAAAGGAATTCAACCTTATTGGCTACAGAGTGGGCTAAGGGCAAAGAAATGTGGACTTCGCCGAAGTGCATTGGGTAGTTACAGGGCAATTCGCGCGCGGAGAAGTACGAAGAAGCTTTTTTTCAGATAACTGGAGTTTTTCATTTCTGGTGGGGGCCGCCCGCTCTGAGTCGCTCCCGCCTCTGCGTCTGTGGCCCCAGCGCAGGACGGGCCCAGCACGAGGGCTGCTGATTCTGCTTCCTCAGGCCGCGTCGCCGCAGGTCAGCTGTGTCTGAAGACAAGTCTCGGAGCGAAAGAAAGTTTTTTTTTTTTCTTTCGGGCTCTGGGGTCTGAGAGTAATTCAATTATTTAACCTCAGGTACATTTGGAGACCATAGAAATGAACAGTCAGCGTGGCGGGAAGGTTTCTCTTTGCAGCAGAATGCCAATTAGTGAGCACAGAAGGAAGGACGGAGGGAAGTTAGAAGGGTCATCAGTGGACGCTGGAACTAGTGGGCGAAAGTAGGACTGGAGCCGGGGTCCTCACGTCCTGTGTCCATCTCCTCACAAGCTTCGCACCGGACACGGGGAGAAGAGAGCGGCTTCACTGTGGGGCTGTGCCGGGCGCTGATACTTCCCGAGTTCAGGGGAGGAGGCGGATTTCACCAAGAGGAGACGGTGGGAGCTTCCCCACCTGGGTGGTGCGCCCAGGAGGCTGACAGTCGCTTCTATGGCGTCGTCCCCGGCAAAAATGCACAACCTGGTCCAGTCCTGAAGAAGCACCAGGAAAGCCCAGCAAGGGCAGGCCACAGAATGGCCGGCCTGCACTCTTCAGAAACATGATGGTCAGACATTGCTGCTTCCGACTCCGAGGAGCTGAGGAAGCAGAGCCACCGCAGGCCACGCTCTCTGCTGGGTCCTGGACCAGGGGCAAAGGGCAACTAAAGACGTTAATTGGATAACTGATAAAATTTGGACAGCTTCTTAATCTGCCTGGGCCGCCGTACAAGACCCCAAGGACTGGGGGCGGGGGACGAAACAACGGAAGCTAATTTTCTCCCAGTTCCAGAGGCTGGACGTCCGTGGCTGGTTGCTGAGGTCTGGCGACAGCTCTCCCTGACCCGCACTCAGCCACCATCTGTCGTGTCCTCGCAGGGCAAGGACGGAGCGGGCAAGCTCTCTGGTGTCTCCTTTTACATGGACATGGGTCCCATCGCGAGGGACACACTGGACCACATACAAACCCAAGCCCCCAAAGCCCATCTCCAAGTGCCGCTGCAGCGAGGGCTCATTAGGGCTTCCACATAGACACGCTGTGGGGGACGCAGACATTCAGCCACATTTCTTACAGATTCGCTCAGAAGATCTTATCAATAAGATTCCCGACCTCCCATGGTTGTCCTGTGGTTATGCATATTGTATGTCCCGTGGGATCTTAGGAAAGCTCCATGGAGGCAACGAGCGACCAGGAGACACTGTCTCCAACTTCAGACAAAATGTGGAGGAAAAATACTGTGTCTAGACAGTCAGCCTCCAGCACCAAGTGTAGGTGCTAGTCTGGGAAAGGATTCTGGGCGTTCCTGCTCTTCATCTTGCGAGTTTTATTAATTTGAAGTTATTTAAAAATAAAAATTTCTTCCAAAATAATTAAAAATAATAGTAGCTCAGCAACTCGTGACGCTGAAGTGGTTGGGCTGCCGTCACCCCCTGGTCTGGGGGTGAGCCCCTCGTCTTCTAAAGCCGGTCTGGTCGTGTCTGACCTTCCAGTGCAGCCTTGGGGTCTTACTGCCAATGAGCAGGGGTGAGCCGGCCCCCCACTGTGCCCCTTGGGGGGCCCTTCACCCTCGATAATGAGGCGAGTCTCCCTAACCAGCCAAATATTGTCCCAGCCATGAACTAAGACAGCCGCCTCCTTCCTTCCTTCCTTCCTTCCCTCCCTCCCTCCTTCCTTCCTTCCCTCCCTCCTTCCCTCCCTCCCTCCCTCCTTCCTTCCTTTCCTTCCTTCTTTCCTTCCTTCCTTCCTCCCCTCCCTCCTTCCTTCTTTCCTTCTTCCTTCCTTTCCTTCCTTCTTTCCTTCCTTCCTTCCTTCCCCCCCTCCCTCCTTCCTTCTTTCCTTCTTCCTTCCTTTCCTTCCTTCTTTCCTTCCTTCCTTCCTTCCTTCCCTCCCTCCTTCTTTCCTTCATTCCTTCCCTCCCTCCGTCCTTCCTTCTTTCCTTCCTTGCCTCCCTCCCTCTCCCCTCCCTCTTTTCCCCTTTTTTTCCTTTCTGCTTCCTCTTTCTCCCTTCCTGTCACCTTTTCTTTTCCCTTCTCTTTTCTTCCTCCTCCTTTTCCTTCTCTCTCTCTCCCCCCACCCTTTCTCTCTCTCTCTCTCTCCCCCACTTCTCCTCCATCTCTCTCTCTCTTTTTCCCTTAGCCTCTAATTCAGTAACTGCTTGGATGTGCGAGAACAGCTTCTTCCTCTTCTTCCTTCTCATGTCTTTGGCCCCAGTTTTTCCAGTTGAGCGTGGAAGAAACAGCCTTGAAAGTGTTCCACGGGAAAAACTGCGGAGTTGAAATTAAATATTGTGATGACATAAAACAGTAAGCAGCTCTGCTTGACAGCTCTGACAGCTGTTTGTTCTAGAAAACAGCATTTATGATGTCAGCCCTATAAGGGAGTATGTTTGAATTAAAATAATTACAGCTGATAGCACAACAAAGATCCCTCGTCGTCAGTCACGCTTCACAAACACCGAGGCGAGCGCTTCCCGGTGGCGGCAACAGCTCATCACTGGCACTGGGGAAGCAGGTGTGTGTGCAGGTGACCCCCGGAGGGCAGCGGCTTCCCCTACACACCTCGAGGGCCGGGGCCCCAGGCTCGCCTTCTCCGTGCTGCTGGTCCACTCACCCTCCTCTGGTCAGCTGTTGGCCGAATTGACCCAACATGATTCGTGACACCCCCAAAACTAACGCTCTCCTCTGCTGTCCTTGGAATTCTGATTTTGAAATTCTAAATGTGAGCAGTATTCCGAGAGGCCACGGTCAAGTCTCCACCGTGAAGAACGTCACACGCGTTCTGGTTTCCGAGGCGTCAGAGTCTGGTCTCGCATGGTCGTCTATCACGTGCGATAATGTTGTCTAAACCAGGGAGGACTCCCAGAGCTGGAGCCAGTGCTCCCCGCCCAGCCCCTGCAACTGCCGTCACATCCCAAGTCCTCGGTTGCCATTTCAGTGCTGTGCGTGGGAGACGCCCACCTCCAGAGTCTGGCTCTTTGCTCATCCGTAAGAAGCAGCTCCTCACCCGTTCAGGTCTTTGAAGAGGTGACTCGGTCGCTCCTTTCGACTTTGCTTCTGGTTCTAGTTGTCTCGTCATTTCCGCTATGTCTGCAGTTACGTTCTCCAGGAAGTCTCGAACCCGTCAAAGACATTCGTGAGGCCTGCAGCCAACTCCTGTGAGCGCTCATGTTTCCGCCTTCTCCCATGGACCATGAACGTTCTTAATGGCTCTAGAAGGGTGAGCCTTCTAGAAGGTTCTCAGCGGACTTTGCCCAGATCTGTCTGGGGAGTTCCTGTCTGGCAGCCACGGCTTCTGACGGTTTCTTAAATAGCGAGACCTGGAAGTTGCAATGACTCTCTGACTCACGACCCCGTGTTCTGACCCTGCTCAGCCAGCCTGACCGTGAGATGTGGTCCACGGCACTGGCCTCAGCGTGGACTCACTCCCGGCATGGAGAGACCCTCCTGGTGTGATGCTGGTCTCCCTCTGCACGTCCCCCCAAAGTTCACATCCGCCTGGAACCTCAGGAAGGGGCCTTGCTTGGAGAAGGGCCTTTGCAGATGGAGTTGGCTCTTGAGATGACCTCATCCAGGGTGGGGGGGCTAATTGCAATGACTGGACAGGACAAGAGAACGGGGAGCACTTGAGACAGACACAGAGGAGCGACACAGAGACGTGGTCAGGGGGCAGAGACTTGCCCACCAGCCGAGGACTGCTGGCAATGTCATCAGAAGCCAGAGGAAGGCGCAGGAAAGGTCCCCCCTGGGGCCCCAGAAGGAAGCCATCTTGCCCACACTACCATAGAGGACTTCTGGCCTCTGGGTTGGTGAGACTAAATTGTTTCTTAAGATTTATCTATTTATGCATGCAAGAGCTGGGGTGTAGGCCAGAGGTGTGGGGTGATGGTGAGAGGATTCACCAGAGAGTGGGGAGCAGAACAGGCGGATCCACTGAAACACACTGCTAAGGGGAGCAGCGGGGAGACAGGTGAGGTCTGCTGCGCCCTGTGGGACGCTCCCTGGCCGGGGATCAGACTCGTGCTGTAGATAGCTTCACAGTACTGAGCTTTAATCCCTTGCGCCACCAGGGAGGCCCCCGACCCCCAGACTAAATTTCTATTGTGCGGAGCCTCCCGGTTTGCAGGCAGCTGCTAATCAGCCCAGGATACTTCCTCCCTTCCCCAGATCTTCCCGGGTGCCGACTGTAGCCAGGAAGCCTGCAGCGGCCTGGCTGTGGCTGGAACAGGGCCGGGCCTGCAACTCTAGAACCTGGAGAACTTCTCCAGACCCGGGCTGGGTGGGGGTGCAGAGGCCGGGGCCTCACAGGCCCTGCCCACTGGGCGAGACCCTCCCAGACAGTCCCCATGGACCCCTCCAGTATGCCCGTCCTGCTGGCGGCCGTCCCTGCCCTTCCAGGACACGCAGCCCACAGCCCTTAAAATTAAATCCTGCTCTTTTACAGAGCCAGGAAGTTGCCCGGCAAGACCCATAAAACAGAATAAAAATGAGAACTTCAAAAGACTGTTAAAAGGCAATCTAGGGAAGATGTAAGATGCTGATGGTCACGCGCGGCCGGGATGGCTCCGCGAGGAGATAGAAGCGCTGGGAATGGATAATGGACGATGGAAAAGGAGCAGGGAGAGATCAAGCGCGGCACCGAGGCCCCTGCTCTGCGTGCAGCAGTCCCGGAAGGGCCGGCGCGTGGTTTGAGCAGGGGCGTGAATCAGGGCAGAGCCCGGCCGGGCAGGGCCTTGGACCAGGGTCAATCGGGCCTGGCCACGGTGGGGGCACGGGGGTGGGGTGTGCAGGGGCCCCGGCTGGTGGGAGAGAGGCGCCTCCGTGACGCCTCTCGTGCTCACCTGCCTCTGGATGGGAGGCTGCTGGGGCTGCGGCCTCCCCTGGACAGCCCCGCGGGGATGGGTGAGTCCAGGGCTGGAGGCCAGAAGGCCGAGGCCAGGTGGGGCGAGCTGGGCTCCTCCCGCAGGCTCGAGGAAGACCGTCTGGGCCTCTCCTGGCTGTGGGCTCTGCGGCCAGCCTCGGGCGCTGGGCTCACCCCGCCCCACCCCTGCTTTTGTCAACTGTGCAGGGCCCCATTTTGAGCTGATTCTCTCTGTTTCCAAATGAGGTCACGTCCTGCGGTGCTGGGGCAAAATGTCAACCTATGGTTTGTGGGGGACACAAGTCAGCCCATGACAGAGAGTGGCAGGGGATTTCTGTTACTCTTGCACCCCAAAACTCAGCAGCGTGAAGCGAGGCCGGCCCTGCCCTGGAAACCGGGGGCTCCCAAGGGTCTGCTCTCTGCTCCAGGGTCTGGGAAGTGGCTGTCTGGAGACAGCACAGTAGGGGGGCTGGGTCAGCTTGGGGCGTCTTCACTCCTTCGCCTGGAGGTTGGTGCTGGCCGTTGCTGGACTTCAGGGTCCCAAAGTGGGACTTCACATGGGGTGGCCTCGGGCAGCCGGCCCGCCCACTGGCTGCACAGGCTCGCTGGGGTGTCGGGTGCCAGGGCGGACCCCGGGGGTGTGTGGCCAGTCAAGGAACACAGCCCCGTGCGGGAGCGTCAGCCGCGTTTGTCTGCGCAGGAGCGAGAGGCGGGCGACGGCAGCTGGGCTGGGCCGTGCGCTGACCGTGGTGGCTGTCTCGGACCTGGGTGGAGCGGTAGGGGTGTCAGGTGGCAGCGTGGGGCAGCTGGCAGCTGGGAAAGGAGAGGAAGCGGCACCAACACGGACCTGACACGTGGGGTCTGGGGGGCTCGTTTGCCACTTAGTCAGAAAATGAGGCCCACAGGCCCCCACGCCCGCCGGCACTTCCCCAGCCATGTCGCTCCCAGCGGCAGCCCCTGGCCGCTGGCCCGCCCGGGCAGGAAGCAGGTGCACCTCTCCCTTCGCTGAAGCTCAGGTGGGGCCCGTGTCCCAGGCCGGCGGCCACCACACACCCTCCAGTCACCCTCTCCCTGCGGGCAGTGGACAGCCTCTGCCCAAAGCTCGTGGCCACCAAGCCTGGCCGGCCAGCCCAGGTCCATCTTCTCGTCGTGCGGGGGCTGGCAGGGCCCCCCAGGCCGGCACCTGGCTGGCAGCTCGGGTCCTCGGCCTGTGTCCACCCCGCGTTCCCGCCATCCCCAGAGAGGGTGTCCTCCCGGCCCTGGGAGCTGGCGTGGGTGTCGCGCTGGCCGCTGACTTGTTCCCTGGCCCCCGGCACCGCCCTCTGGCCTCCCCACAGCCCCAGCCCCTCGGCCATCCCTCCACGCCCACCTAATGAACTGGCTGAATAAATTAATTTGGGGCTCATTTTCCTGGCCTCCTGGGTGGGGAGCCACCTCCCTGACCTGCAGGGTCAGCCCTGAGGGGCACGCGCCTGGCACACGCAGCGCAGGCTCGGACCCCATTAACTCGAGAAGAGTGGGGTGGGGGCTGGCCCCGGAGACCCCGACTGTCAGGGCTGTTTAAGGAGGGGAAGGCCGAGGGGACGGCTCGGGGCTAACTGTCTTGGCACATTAATCACAGCGGGCTGCCGCCTGTTAGAACGTGCTAATTTGGTAATTACTGAGGGGGGGAGGCTCTCCGTGGCCGTGGTCGGCTTTTAACTGAAAGATGAAACGGAGATGGAGAGAGTGAGAAACCCCAAGGACAAGGTGCAGACGGCCTGAGAGTTGGTCCCCGCGTCCAGAGCCCGGCCTGGACCTTAACCTGAAGTGAACCCCATGGCAGGGGCCTGAGGGGTACAGGGGGCGCCCGAGGCTCCAGGGTGGGGGCCGCCCCTCCAGGCCTCCTGTGCGTCCCGTCCTCACCGCATTTCTTCTTCACTCCTCCTGACGCGCCTCCGGGTCGGCCCCCTCTGCCCCTTGGGAGAGCAGGGTCAGCAGCCCAGGGCTGCCCCGGCCTGCGCCTCCAGGAGCCGGAGCAGACATCCTGGTCGTGCTCAAACTGCCCGCGTGAGTGTGGCCGGGGGTCTGCGGGGCCCCTGGCCTGAGTCAGAGCCGACCAGGTGCCAGCCGGAGCACCAGGGGCCTCCTCCCACCCTGGCCCCGTGGACAGCAGGTGCCGGGACCTCACGCGAGGGGCCCCTGCGGGGAGGCGCGTCTCCGGGCGACCCGCGCGCTGTGAGGACAAACCGGCCTTTGCTGAAAGCGGCTCATGTAGAATCTGCACACTAAACGCAAGAGCTGTTTGCCTGGGAGTCCTCGTCTCCCCCCCAGGCCTCCTTGCGCTCCCCTGAGAAGGCTCGCGGGCCCTTCCAGAAACACGGGGGACGTGCGGCCACGCTGTGTGGGCTGCAGGCCAAGTGCATGCGCACTCGAGGCACCTGTGGGTCCTTGGAGCTGCGCCGTGAGGAGGAGCCACGAGGGGTGCAGTGTTGCCGACTGGGGCTCTCTTGCCCCCATTCTGACGGGCTCTGCCTCCCCCTGGCCCCCCCAGTGTCGGCACCCGCAGACCTGATTTGGGGCCTGGCCAGGTGCACAGTAGGCGAGCCTGGCCTCTTCCATTGCAGGTAAAGCTGCGGCAGGTGGGGATGCAAGATGGTCGTCTGCCCCCCAAAAGTCACTGCCTGTGGTCAGCCCCACCCCCTGCGCGCCAGCGGGTTAAACGGTCCTATCAGGAGAGACACTAGGGTGGGGGATGAGGGAGCCAGGAGCCGGCTTGGGACACTGAGGGCCCCGGATCTTAGGGACGCCCCCAGACTCCGGGACACATCCGGCTCAGGGAGTAGAAAGGAGAAGACGCTTCCAGCAGCTGGAGAGAGCAGCCGCGGGTCTGCAGTGAGCAGGCCGCTCCCCAGTCTCCAGGCATTGCCGCCTCCGCCCGAAGAGGACCCAAGGCCCCGGCCTGCGTCTGGGCTCCGGCACCCCTCGCGCTGCTGCCCTGATGCTGTCTGGTCCAGAGTGCGGCTGTCCCTCCTGGCCTTCAGGCTGGGGCCGCTGGGGCGTCATCTCAGCGGCCCCCGTGAGTGCCTCGGGACCGCCTGAGTTGGATCCCGGCCCGGTGCTCGCCGTGGCCACGTGCTCCAGCCCTGCTTGGCGGGACGGCGCCGTCTTGGGTGAGCCGGACTTCTGGACACCGTGGACTCTACCCTGGTGCGGTAGCCAGCGCTTGCGGCCTTGGTACCTTTGGCTTCTCCTGCTTGTGAACCCCGTTGTTGTTGTTCCCTGAGCCCCAATGGTCTTGCAATTGTGCACGTGAGTGAGAACCACAGACAGTGATGGGTCCTCTCCCGGGCTCTGTCCGGGGATGGCCGTGGTTCCCGGGAGCCCTGGCTCAGCTCTGCTGGTTGCCTGGTATTCCCAGGCCCGAGGCCCTCGTCCGGCTGGCCGGCCCGTGAGGACTTGGGTCCTTACAGCGTTTCTCTCGCGGTGCTGCCGTCCCCAACTTGCAGACGCAGGCTCCTGCAGCGTGCCGGGGCATCTCCGCGGAGTGATTCCTAAAGGCAGAACAGAACTCATCTTCATTGCCCGGAGGCCCTTGAAGATGGCACAGAAGACGAGAAATAGAAATAAGAGGCTCACGAATTAGAAAGGACAAGGCAGATCTGTCACTGTTTGCAGACAATAGGGTCTTCTACGGAGTAGACAACAGAATCAGCTGGCAGATTATCCGAGCTAATAGGAGAATTCAGCGCCGCCAGAAAGACGCGCCGCGTGTGAGTCAGCGGCCCTCCTGGACCCCGGCAGCGACCGGTTACGGGTCTGGGCACCTGCCCCCCAACTTCAGGCTACCTCACATGGCCTGGGGCTCTCAGATGCAGATTTCTGGGCCCCACTCCCAGTTTCCAATTCGGTAGGCCGGGGGCACCCAGGGGTTGCTGCTGCTGCCTCTGAACCCCGCTTTGGGCCTGGGCACCTAAAGCCGTTGCTCATGTTCCCACACAAAATCAGCCCACCCACGTGACCGCCTGCCCCAGCTGGGTCTGCCACCTGCTGCAGCCCCACCTGGTCAGTCCCGCCCACCTGGCCCCACCCAGGACCAAGTCAGCAGGCAGAGGTGGCAGCAGTGGGGGGATGCCCCGCTCCCCACTTGTTTACCAAGGCTGATACTATGAAACCTTTGCCAGCGGGACGGCTGAAAAATCTTACTGCTTCAATTCCTGTTTCTTTATTCTTTTTTTTGTTTTTTTTTTAAAGATTGATTTATTTATGCATACAAGCTGGGGTGCAGGCCAGAGGCGTGGGGCGGCGAGAGGGTTCACCAGAGACAGAGCGGGGAGCACAGCAGGCAGAGTGACGGAAACACTGCTGAGGGGAGCAGCGGGCGAGGCAGGAGAGGTCTGCGGCGCCCTGTGGGACTCTCCCCGGCCGGGTGTTGAACTCGCCGCTGCCGACAGCTCCACAGTGCTGCTCTCAACCCACTGCGCCACCAGGGAGGCCCCTGTTTCTTTAATTCTGAACCAGGCAGAGCAGCATCCCACGCGCTTGGTCTTGGCTCATTTTCATGCCGCGCATGCTAAAGGGACATCCGCAGGGTGTCACCAGATGGCAGTGCCAGTTCCTGCTGAGCCCGTCCCCGCCTCCCCCTTGGCGGCGAGAAGGACGGAAGGAGGCTGTGCCCTGCCTCCGGCGGGACCCCGGAAGCCAGGCATCGCCCTCAGAAGAGGGAGTCCCCACCCTGAAGCGTCTGTCCGGAGCAAGTAGCAGCGTCTGACCCACGCAAACCCAGTCTTTCAAGCTGCAGCACCGTCACGCTGGGGAGGTGCACAGGCGGCCCGGCGGGGTGCCGCGTCTCAGCCAAGGGCTGCACCCCATATTCGGGGCGATGTTTGGCGGGCACCTGGAGAGAGTGAGATGGACGGGGAAGGGGAGAGCCACCCAGCGCGAGGGGCCTTCAGTGCCGCTTCGGCGGCAAGGGCGGCATCGCCTGTGTGTTTGTTAGTAAAGGCACAGCGTGAGCGACGCCGTGTTTTTGTTTCAGCCCATTGTCTATCTCCAGAGAAATGTTATTGGCATCATATTGCATTTTCAGGTCCGATGAAGCTGCAGTAATATAAGCATTTTATGCAAATGTGCTGTGGTGGAAAGAAGAGCGTGTCATGTGCCATAAATCTTAAGGTAACCAGGGCCCTGGTTATTCCTCGGTTTTAACACATCCTGATCGGAGGCAATTATTTTGGGCCAACAAACTGCCTTTCATGGAAGTTTGTCTCTGCTCGAAGCGAGTCTGTTT
>PVIJ01001675.1:151655-188710 GCA_004024925.1 Scalopus aquaticus
CCCCCATGCACCCATATATGCCTGTACCCCCATGCGGCAGGCACCCCCTTGCACCCACATATACCCATACCCCCATGCAGCTGGCACCCCTGCTCCCGTAACCCACGCACTCCTGCAGCCACTTGTCCAGGGGCCCGTGCACCCACAGTCTGTCCCCAGGGTCAGGACCCGTGATGGATGAGAAGTGGGCTCCACGCGCCAGGCTGCAGCCATCGACCTGGTGTCTTTTCTCCCAAGCCCCCTGCCCCCGGGCAGGCCCTTCCCCTTTCCCTCCTGAGCAAACCGGGGATGACAACAGCTGCGGGAAGGATCTAGGGGGACCGTGCCCGGTGAGCTCCCGCACAGGCGGTGGAGTCAGCCCTCGGGGTGCTGCTTGCTTAACACCACCGCAAAGCCATCGAGGCCGGTCCTAGGGGGCCTGTGGTGTCTGTGTGCATGTGTGTGCCTGTGTGCGTGTGTGCACGTGGTAGGTGTGTGCACATGTGGGGTGTGTGCATATTGCGTGTGTGCCTGGGTGTGTCCATGTGGGTGTGCATGTGGGGGGCGGGACTCTGCAGCCTGAGGGCTGCCTCGTCACGGAGGGCACAGCTGGGGCCCCCCTCGCCCACAAAGAACCTGCAAAGGTTTATCTCTGGTGCCCGCCGTCCCCGCTGAGCGGCCGCGCTCCTGAGCTGTGACGTTGCTGGGGGTGGAGCTGCTGAGCGGCCCCTCCTAGGCTGCCCTGGGCCTCGCCCACCCTGGACCCACCTCTCCGTCCGGCTGCAGAGATGACGGGCCGCCTCCGCCAGGCAGGCTGACCGCGTTGGGGCTCAGCAGTCTCTGCAGGGGCAGCCACTCCCAGTTCCTCGGGACCCTGGGCCTCCCCGCACCTGTTTGGGCCTTAGCTGCCCCTTGGGTGGCCCTTGGGGATGAACCTCGGGGTCCAGGGTCTCAGGAGCCGGCCAGGCATGCAGTCTGTTCGTCCCTGTGGTCAGTGCGTCCATCCTGTCACGTGTCGGCCCAGGCCAGGGGCCCCGCGCCCCGCCCGCGCCTCGGAGGACAAGGGGTGCCCACGGACCGCAGTCAGGGAGGCTGAAGCCCCAAGTCCGGAGCTGAACCCCCAGAGGGACACCTCAGGAGAGGCGGCTGCCCAGGGTGCCCCGGCTTCCTGGTTCCTCCCGCTGGGGGGCAGGAGAGCGGGCTACAGACCCTGAAGCTTCTGTCCTGCTCAGAAATGTGGGCAGGGAGCCCCGGGGCCTGTCTGAGCCCCACCAAGGCCGGAGCCCAGCGTCACCCCGGTGGGCCCCTCTGCTGCCTCCCTGGAGGGGGACGGGGCTGTGTTAGTTTGGGGGGTGCTGGGCAGCTTCAAGCAGCAGCAGTGTGGTCTCCGGCTTCCACGGCAGACCCACAACCAAGGGCCTGGGGACTCCTGGTCCGCCTGGTCCGGGCCCCCTGCGCCCCGCGGTGACGGCACAGCCCTGGCCGAGCGCCCCGTCCACGCGGCTTTCCCGCCCCGCGTGCCTCCTGGCCGGCGTCTCCGAGGACACGCTCGCCGGGTTAGGGCAGGAGACTCCATCCTCGTGCCGCCTGCCAGACCCATGTCCCAAATGGGGTCCCGTTCTCAGGTTCTGGGGTGGGCTTGGGGTGGCACCATTGGCCATTACAGCAGGAGAGGGTGGTGAAGCAGGCGGCTGGAGTTGGGGGTGGCACCCAGGGCAGAGCGGGTAGGGGCGGGCCCAGAGGGCAAGGGCAGGTGAGCCCCAGCCTTTTCCTGGGCTCCCCTAGAGCAGCTCCTGCTGAGTGCCCCCTTCTGGAGCTTCCATCACCCCCATTTACCCACTTGGCCTGCCTGGGGGGGTTGCGATGGTTTTTTGGTTTAATGATGTTATTGAGAAGAAAGGGTTTGGGCGCAGAGACTGGCGCTTTGGGGAAGGTGATGGGGATCCAGCGGCAGCCAGAACAAAGGAGGCTGCGCCGGAGGGAGCTGCCAGGGTTTCGAGGGGAAGGGGAGGGAGGGCTGGGGGGCTGGGCCCTCCCGCCACCGCCAGGCAGAGCAGGACCAGCCTCCCGTCCTGTCCTTCCCGGGAAGCCGCCAGATTTAATATGCAGAGGTGGAGAGGCTGGCATCCAGGCGCGTCGCTTGCTTGCCATATTTCAAACAAAGAATAGACAACAAAGGGCCAGGGACGCGGGGATTTGTCGGAATCCGCGATGGGAGAGATTGATGCTCGCGTGGAGGGCCCGTGACCTTGGGCTGAGAGCTTTGAAGTGAACGGGCGGCCCTGCCAGGGAAGCCGGAGCCGCCTGTGATTATCGTTATTTAATGTGAGGGCCCAAACTGCGGGGAGGGGAGCGAGGTGGCACAGGAGGATTGTTTTTTATTCCAGGAGATGTAAGGAAGATGTAATGGAGGGGAAAGCAGGGGAGGGAGGCTGGGGGTTTCTGCGGGAAGGGGAAGCAGAAGGGGCGTCATCCCGTGAGAGGCAGCGGGATGAACAGGAGCCAAGAGTTGCCCCTCCCCCCTCCCCCCAGCTCACCCCAAGAGCAGGTGGGCGTCAGGGAGGGGCTCGTCGGACAGGTGCGGGGGCTTCTGGAAAGCGAGCGGGAGAGGGGGCGACCTGTCCTGTCAGTGCCCGGGGGCCCCGGCGTGGGGGTGCCCTGCTGACCGAAGCCCGGGGCCCCGTTGGGTACTGGCTGGCGGAACGAGCTGGGCATGGCGGGCGGAGGCCCTGCCCCGGACTGGCCCCCTGCTCTCCGCCTGCAACTTGCCCTCCTCTCCTCTTCTCCCGACGGGACGGGGAGGATGGCGGTCAGTGCCCACCTGGCAGCGGCGCCGACCTCCCGGAAGCTGCCTGGGCGGCTGAGGAGCTGGGGAGCCTCCGTGCCCGGGGGCCTGGGGGTGGGAGGCGGCTTCACTCTGGATGGGGGTGCCGGGGGCCAGACAGCACTCTGCCCCCGGCCCGGGTGGCCACGCAGGGACGTCTCCGCCTGACGCCCCCGGAGGGCGCAGGGCTGCGCAGGGCTCTGGGGGTGTCCCTGCATTGGGGGCGTTTCTCCGTGGCCCGGGGGCGCCTGCCCACTGGGCCCCCAGGCCTGGCCGTGCCCCACAGCACAGCGGCGGCTGACACGCGTGCAGAGCCCCCGCAGGTGCTGGCTCCGACCCGTCCCGGTCAAGGCCCACCGGCCCAGAGGTCCCTGGCCGCCGCCTGCCCGGACTCGGGAGAGGCCTGGGTGAGCAGAGGCGCTGACCGGTGGGCCCCTCACGTCCCAGGGGACCAGCTGCAGGTGGAGGGGCTCACCCGGATGTTCCGTTCGCATCACTGCTCGCCTCTCAGGCCCGGGGCAAAGCCACGAGCACTTTGCCAGGCCCGGGGAGCGGCTGGCCCAGCCCAGAGCGGCCTGCCCAGCGCCGGCGACTCCCACAGGGCGGCTGCCTCTGTCTCGTCAGCTCTTTCTCCCGCTTCTCCCTGGCGTCTCTCTGACTCTGTCTCCGCCTCGCCACCGCTTCTCTCTCTCCGTCACTTGGCCCGTCAGCTGCTGTCGTCGTGACCCTCTGACCCCCAGAAGGGACCCGTCTCCCTGGGGCCCGGACACCCCAGCGTCCTGCCGCTCCTGCCGGCTCCCCCGCGCCCTGAATTCTCAGGCTGCTCGTGTCCCGCCTGCCGCAGCCGGCGCTCCCCAGTCCCCAGGCTCCGGCAGGAGACGACCCTCACGCCGCCCGGCTGGGCCCTTCCTTCCCTCTCCGCTGCAGGGGAGGCCCGGTCCCCTGGGCCTGGCCTTCGGGGGCGCCCTCCGCTGGGCTGTCACCCGCCTGGGCAGGGCCCCGGTTCCCGGCTCCCCTTCCCGCCGCTCCCTGTCGTTACTAAGAGATGATGCGGGTCTTGGAGCAGGAACCCTTTGGCTCCGGAAAAATGACGTGTGACACTTTCCATACGGATCAGGTAATTAGCGGCGCGGGCTTCCTCCGACAGAACGTACCGAGGGGGAGGCCGCGCGCTCATTGCAGATAATTAAAGAGCACTCGCTCGCGGCTGTGCGGGCAGCGGCTGCTGTCCTCTGGGCTATGAGCCTCCATTCTGCACACCCCGCTGCCGCCCGGCCCGGCTCCCGGAGGCTGATGAGCGGGGAGCCGGGGCCACCTCGTAATGAGCCCAGCCTCCGGCATGGGGCCTGGCGTCAAGCCACCCAGGGGAGCGGCAGCTGCACGGCCCCGGGGCTCTCCCTGTCCACCCCAGGTGTGCACACGCGTGCATGCACGTGTGTGAGTGCACACGTGAGTGTGTGGTGTGCGTGTGCGGAGGTGTGCATGCAGGTAAGCGTGGGGCCGGTGTGTGTGCACGCGTGCTTGGGACGACCCAGAATGGCCTCTCTGGGGCAGCCACGCCCAGGCTTTGAGACCCGGCCCTCAGGAAGCTGCCGCCACCCCGGGCAGAGCGGACACCCAGGGTTCCCAGCCGGGGACGGTCAGGCCCCTCGGGCGCCCGAGGTCTCCGAGACCGGGTAGCACCAGGGCAGTTCCTGTGTCCTCCCTGGAGCCGCGGAACTGGCGACGGTGGGTGCCGCGAGATGAGCAGGGGCCGTCCCTGTTCCGAGGCTCCTCCCTCCTGCTGAGGCCCAGGCGCCGTCCCCGGTGGGCAGGGCCTGGGCAGGGGCTGGGCAGACGGCCCGCACCCAGAATGGCCCACGCCCAGTGACCTGTCCTCCGCGTCTCCCGGGCGGAGGGAGCGGCTAATTGGCGTGAGAAGCCTGGTGGCTCCCGCTGTGCATCTGTCACGCGCCCAATAAATATCAGCCCCGCGCTGTCAGCCGCCCCCCCGGGGCTCCCGCACTGCCGCTCTGCCCTGGCTCAGGGCCTCCGGAAGGGGTACAGACCCTCCACAAACACTGCTGGGGCGCCTGCCGGCCAGGGTGTACAGGCATGAGGGTGTGCGGGCACGAGGGTGTGCGGGTGCGGGCAGTGGAGCTGGACGGGAGGGGCCCGCTGGGCGTGGTCCTTTCTGGCTTAAGTCCCAGTGGGCATCGGCCCTTCTCACAGGCTGCCCAGGCCCCATAGCCTGCCCTGGCACCAGGGCACGTGGCTGAACCCCAGACATGGGCCTCGGGGACAGGAGAGTAAAGGACACAGGTGCATATGTGGTGGCCAACGGTGGACCCGAGGCACTTCCCATGAGAGCAGAGGGGGAGCCAAGATTTGGGGTAGCCCCTGGGTTGATGCCCTGGAGCCGTGGAGGGTCGGGGGGTGGTGACACTGCCCTGGATGCCTCGTGATAAGCCCCAGTGCAGGGGCGGTCTCACCACCACCCACCTTGCTGGCGTTAGTGGGTGGGCTGGGGCCGTCATCACTGTGGGTGAGGCCCTAAGGGCTGCTCTCCTTATAAAGAGGGGAGCCAGGGCGTCTCCCAATACACATACTTAGGAAAAATCACACAAAGACACAGTGAAAACCAGAAAGAGGCCTCAGTGAAACCGTCCCCCCCTCAGCGCCCCCGTGCCTCTGCCTCGCAGGAGCAGACCCCAGAGTGTGCAGCTGCAGGGGCCACCCCTTCTGTTAGGGCCCCCCGGGCAGTCCGACACGGAGCAACCTCCCAAACTGCATTTTTGGTTTTGATTTTTCTTTGTTGTAAGGGAGCTTTGGGGTATATCATTGACATGCAATAAAACTTACCCATTTTAGGGGCCTCCCTGGTGGTGCAGCGGGTTAAGCACTATGAAGCTGTCCAGAGCCACTGCAGCACGAGCTCAATCCCTGGCCAGGGCGCTTCCCACAGGGCGCGGCAGACCTCTCCTGTCTCCCCACTGCCCCCTCAGCAGTGGATCTCAGTGGTCAGTGGATCTGCCTGTTCTGCTCCCCACTCTGTCTCTGGGGAATCCTCTCACCCCTCACCTCTGGCCTGCACCCCAGCTTGTATGCATAAATAAATAAATCTTTAAAAAAAAAAGAAAACTTGCCAACTTGGAGGACATTGGATGAGTTCTGGCAAATGTCGGCAGTGGCGGGACCCCACGGTGACCGGTGGGAAGGTCTCCCCTGCCCTTTGCGGGCAGCACTCCCCCGGCCCCAGGCCCACCTGCTCGCAGCAGCCTAGCTCGCGGGCATCCGCCCCACCCCGCCCCGCCGCGCGCACCTCCCGGGCCGTCCCCTCTCCGGCTGGTGGGCATCTGGCCGTTTCCAGCCCTGGCTTCCATGAATGAGCCGTTGCCAGTGCCCACAAGGGGTCTTTGTGCGGGCGCTTATTTTCGGTCCTTTGGAGTAAGCAGCCGGGAGTGGCGTGGCTGGC
This sequence comes from Scalopus aquaticus, assembly GCA_004024925.1. Classification (NCBI taxonomy): domain Eukaryota; kingdom Metazoa; phylum Chordata; class Mammalia; order Eulipotyphla; family Talpidae; genus Scalopus; species Scalopus aquaticus. The sequence goes on from PVIJ01001675.1 coordinate 157,913, forward strand.
CGTGTCCAGCTTTCTGGCAAAGTGGCCACACGCCGGGCCCCAGCAACTCGGCGTCTTCGCCAACACTGGGCAGTCGCCTTGCGACGGTGTCACCCTGCGGCTAGTGTCCACTCTGGCCAGTGGCTGTGTCACACCTGTCTTCGGGTTTCTATGTGTCATTTGCACTTTGCTGTGTAAATAACGCGTATTATTTGGTGAAGCATCTGTTTAAATCGCTTGCACACTTAAGCACGGAGTTATCCGTGTTGCCGGGCCGTGTTGTGGACAAGAGGCCTCTGCTAGGGACGCGGCGGCCTTTCTGGTTGTAACAGGGACTTTGGAGAACAGAAAATTTTAATTTGATGAAATCCAGTTTTTCAATGACTTCTGGGGTGTGTGTGCATGTAGCGTGTGCGTAGCGTGTGCATGTGTGTACATGTCCGGTGTGTATGTGTTCGGTATAAGAAATCTTTCCTAACTTTTGTCTTTTTATATTTTCTTCCAATGTTTTCCAGCATTAGCAATTCTGCTCTGTCTGTGCTCTGTCTCTGGTGAGTTGCATACAGGTTTCAGGGCTGAGGTTTCATTTTTCCATGTGTATTGCTCAAACACCATTTGTTGGCAAGATCACCCCCTCAGACTTGCTCCTCTGGGGTCCCTTCCTGGACCCCACTCTGCCACTCTTTAGGCTTTTTATGTAGAGAAATGTTTTGTGTGTTGACATTGTATGATGTGACTTTGCCAAACTTATTATTCTAGCAGTTTGGGAGTATTCGATACATTTCTAGAATTTTCTACATAGACAATCATGCCATCTGTTTAAAAAAAGTGGTATTTCTTTTCTAATCTATATTTTATTAATTTCCTTTCTTGACCTCATGATGAGCCCTGGTAGAAATACTGAGGAGTTAATAACCTGCATGAAACTCACCAGAGACGGAGCACAGACAGAGCAGAATTGCTAATGCTAGAAAACATCGGAAGAAAATATAAAAAGACAAAAGTTAGGAAAGATTTCTTATACAGAACACACACACACCGCACACGTACACACATGCACACGCTACGCGCACACTGCACGCACACACCCCCCAGAAGCCACTGAAAAACTGAGAACTGTGCATGATGAGTTCTCAGGCTACTCTGTGATTTATGGGTCTCTTTTTATGGACTGATTTTTCCTGGCTGTATATCTCACTTTCCCGGTTCTTGGCCTCATTTAACAAGCTGCCGGGGCTGTGGCTCCCCCAAAGCGGGGGCTGGGCTCCCCGTGTTCCTCTGAATCATCTGGGGCGGCCTCGGGCAGCTAAGTGTATGTGGCATTTGGTCCTTCCAAGGCTTAGTTTTAAGCTTCATTTGGTGATGTCTAGGAAAGCCTTTCTGATGACACTCCTTTAACCCCAAGGTAGAGCCCCCCACCTCAGAGGACTCTGCTCCCTGCCCCTTCGGCCAGCGAGGACGTGAAGTGTCCCCAGCCCTGCGTGGGCCACACGTTTGGGTCCCTCTTCATCTTGACTCCCAACTTGTTGATTTTCAACACACACACACACACACACACACACACACACACACACACACACACACACACCCCATGCCAGTTCTTGGCCAAAACGCTGTGGGAACCACGCCGATTTCTGACTCTCTCTTTCTCTTGGCAGCTGTCTCTCCTCTGAGCCACCCCAGAGACTCCTGCCCGCGCCCAGCCCAGCCTCCCTGCTCACTTAGCTCTTCTCTCAGTGAGATTCCTGAGTTCGCGTTCCTTCCGGCACCGGGGCCTGGCGCCTGCCCTCCGTCTTGGGGTTCAGCACGTCTTGTTCCTTCCACACAGCCGTGGAACGCCTGTCACTCAGGCGGCCCCTTCGTAAGTCTTTATTTCCTAGTTGTCTGCACGGGGAGGGCGCCCGTCACGGCGGCTAGACCTCCAAGGGAGCTCAGGGGGCGACCTGGATCCCATAGAATCTGTCCGTCCCCGTGGTCTCTTAGTGCCCCCGGCTTAGAACAACACGTGGGTCAACTCTCAAGGGTGTCCTTGCCGTGACACAAGCGGGGACCAGAAAGGTGGCCTCTGAGTGGGCCCGTGGACCGGGGGGCCTGATTCAGCTGCACGTGGCCAGACTCCTTGATTCTCTGGCCCCCACGCGTCCTCACGCCTGCGGGGACTGCGGTCACCACGGCAGCGGCGGCTTCTTCGTCGCCGTCAGCAGGTAACGTCCACCACACGCTTTATAGATGTGGGAACTGAGCCTCATGGCGGCAGAGTCACTCGGCCGAGCTCACATGGGAAGTAGGCGGCGGGGCCGGGCCTCAGCCCAGACGGCCTCGTCGGCTGACCGCTGACCGTCTCGAGCCAGTGTTCCAGCGTCCACCCCTTCCACCCTGTCCAGGGTGACATCACACAGATGACGGGGAAGAAGCAGCAGGGGCCAGTGGCAGTGCCCAGTCTAGTCCAGCATCTCCACATCAAGCCCAGGGTCTAGCCCACTAGGCCGGGCCTCAGGCAGGGTCCCATCCTGCCTCCAGCCTGGGCCGCTGGCCTTCACCAGCTGCCTCTCGTTCCCACACACTCTAAATCCTGTGTCTCGGGCTCATTTCCTGCTTCTCCTCATCAGTCAGCAGTGAGTCAGCTCCACAGCTCAGGCTGAGGCCTTCGGCTCCGCTGCTAGATAATAACTTAGACCGGGGTCAGCGAATCATTGGCTTCGTGCCATCACCATCCACCTCCCTGACCACAGCAGACATCACCAATCAATCACAGCGCTCGGGCCGGCGGAGGCCCACATCTTTCTCAGCAAAGACTGGGGTGCCCCTGGCAACCCTTCAGGATGGCACCAGCAACCAAATTTCCTTGCAAGCTGGGTTTAGTCTTCCCTCTGGCTCATGACCTTTGGCCTTTCTGGGTAAATGCTCCAGCAGGGGGAGCCTATCCCTTGGGGAGCGCTGCTGACTGGGGGTCCCTACCGGGGAGGGCGCCCAACAGGTGGAGCATCCACCCCTCCCCAGCACCTGGCACAGGCTCTGGCACATTCGGACACCGCTCACCTGATGCCACGTCCGCTTCCGGACTGAGTAGATTGATTTGTCCAACATTTCCCTGAAACCCACGAGTGAGTTACGGCCGCGACTTTAAAATGCCAGGTGAGCATCATAGTGTTGGCAGGTCTGTCTTGAAGCCCCATTTTAAATGACCGTTGTTCCTCCGCGGCCAGCCCCCGCCCTGCTCAGAAGCTCCATGGCCGCCATGTCTCGAGGCACCACCTCTCACACACATCGCGTCTGCGGTTCATGGGTCTCCGTGCTGGGACATGAATCCGAGGACCTCGCCGGCACCTGACGATGGCCGGCAGTGGGTGGAGAGCGGGGAGGCTGCCCTGGGCTCTGGGAGGAGGGACGCTGCCCACACTCCGTCCGGGCTGGTCCTTCCCACCTTCCCGGGCTCTGCGGCACACCCCCTCCACCATCTCAGTGATTCCTGACTCGCCCCCAACACACACCTGACGCTGGCAGGTGCACTGGCGGGGGCTGCCTGCCTCACCCCCCCTGGAAATCGCACTGCCGTTGTGGGAGCCGAGAGCCCCCAGGCCTGGGGGGTCAGCTGCGGCCCATGGCAGGTGCAGGCACGAGGTGGCATCTGCTCAGCCGGGTCTCAGGAAGCCACTTGCTGCTCGGGGACTTTGTGGCTGAGACACTCCCTCCCTGGCGCCCCAGAGCCTCAGGCAGCCAGCAGGGTGGGGAGGGGCCTAAGTGGGGTACAAAGCCCCTGATCTGCTACCTCCTGGCTTCCCCTCATGCCACTCCCCGCCTTGTCTTTCTGGGATTCTCTCTGCACTGCCAGAGGCGGCACCAGGCACCACCCGTCTCCGGCCTCGGGAAACTCGGGTGCTGGGGCGAGGAAGTGGGGGAGCATCGTGCACCGAGCGAGGGCGCCTGCTGCCAGGAGAAGGCGCCTCTGGCCAACACAAGCAGAAGAGATTCACTGGCATGTTGGGGGGGCGCTCACGAAACTGGGGGTGTTGGTGGCGGGGGCTTCCCTTGGCAGCCCCGAGAGCAGCTCTGCCCACCTCCTGTCCATCTGGAGCCCCTTCTTAAGGGCCAGCATCCCAGGAGACTGACCGGCTGAGTTCAGCCGTGTCCAGCCCCGGCTGCCTGGGGCAGGGACGAGGTACTGCCCCTCGTCTTCTCGGAGGAGGGCGCCTGGCGCACGCTGACGCCCTCAGGACCGGCGGGACCTCGGGGGCATGGCGCTGGCAGGAAGCGGGGCCCTGGGCGGCACGGGCAGGGGTCGGCCACAGCTCCCCACGTCCACTTCACGGTGCGCAGGGAAAGGCTTGGACGACTGAGAAGCAGCAGGCAGGCAGAGCTGGTGCCAAGCAGGGCGCAGGGCGGCGGTAAACCCCGGCGGGCAGAGCTGGGGGCCCCTTCCCAGCCCGGAATCCGACCACTTGTGCAGGGCTCGAGTTCTCTTCTGAAAGCACGGCGCTGGGCTGAGGTTCAGGCAGGGCCCTCGCGCGCGACCCTCGGGGCTCGGGGCCGTCCCCACCCTGCGGCAGGCATCCTGGCCCCGCTCTCACAGAGCTGCCCGGGGCACGCTTGGTCGGTCCGGACTGGGAAACCTCTGGGAAAATGGGAAAAGCCCCCCAGATCCCCATCCTGTGGCGGCAGTACTACGTCAGTCAAGAAGCCTCAATTTCATGTGGGTATATAGAGAGGGAGATTCTGGGGCTGCGGCTTTTCCTCTTAAATGAATTCCTCTTCAATTAAGCTGTTCGATTGCGTCTTTGCACAGCCCGACACCCCCTGAGGGGCAGAGCGCAGGCTGCTTCCCAGGGGAGCTGGCAGAGGGGCTGGCCTGAGCCCGAGACCTGGGATTGCAGGGCGGATCTTTCGGCTCACCCCAAGTGGCCAGAAGCCAGGAGCCTCCTGGCCAGGCCTGCGCTGTGCAGGGAGCTTCCCCAAAGGTCAGCCCCCGCCCCGCCCCGCGCGCTCTGCACCCGCCGGGGCCTGTTGAGCCTTGGAGCTTGGGGGGTAATCAACGGTCTGCTCTTTACACTCCCCGCTGGTCAGCCAGGGCTGCCCGCGTCTGCGTCGAGCCTCCTGCACCCGTGTCCCGGCCACACCCCAGCCTTCTCCCCTGCCCCCCACGCCCACCTTCCGCGCGGGGCATCCTGCTGCCCTCCCCAGCCCACCCACCCGTCCCTCCTGCCCTTGCTTGCGGCTTGTGTTCATTTGCATGCCATTTTGCTTGTGGTCTCCATGGCAACAACCACCAAATGGCCTACGGGTAATAGAGGACTGGGGGTGGGGTGGGGGTCCACAAGGGGTTTGGGCTTCAAAGCGGGAACTCGCTGCTTCCGCCGCCTGGCGCGGGTGTCCCCCCGCCCCTGCGTCTCCATCGCTGTGGCCTGGCGCCCCTCGCTCAAGGGGAGCGAGGCAGCCTCCCAAAAGGAGCCGGATGCAAAGAATGGGAGGAAGCAGAGGAGCCAGGGGAGGGTGGGGACCCCCAGGGAGCGTGGCGAGAGCCCTCTGGAAAGGCCCTCATTGGGGGATGAAATTCTTGAGCCAAAGTCTTTTCCCCGTTGTCCATCTTTGCCTCTCCTCGCGCCGCTTCCTTCCACCCCCCCAACCCCCCCCCCCCCCCCCCCCCCCCCCCCCCCCCCCCCCCCCCCCCCCCCCCCCCCCCCCCCCCCCCCCCCCCCCCCCCCGCCTTGCTCCACCGAGAAAGAAAAAAAAGGAAAAAGACGGAGCATCACTTCCGTCGGGCCCGGCTTCGGGTCCAGCATCTGGAGACCCGTTCTCTGATTCCTCACGTGTCTGGTCCTGCGCTGTTCACCACCTGCCTTCACTGCCGCAGCCGCGAGCCCTCAGAGGCGGAGGCGGCCCGAGGTGCTGTTCCCCGCGAAGGAGGAGCCAGCGCGGCCGGAGGGTGGACCAGCCCCGCCGGCACCTCTCCGCACAGGACTGAGCCCCTACTCCGGGCCTCGCTTGGCTGGACCACACCGCCCCGTTCTGGGCTCTGCCTTCTTGTAGCTGGCCGTGCGCCCTCGGGCCTGTCTCTCTCCCGCAGCCTCTTGGGGCGCTTCCCCCCACGGCTGACTTCCTCTGTGAGCCCGGGCACGGCCAGGCACCCGGCGTAAGTTCGGCCGTCGGGGGCCTCCAGCCCGGCGCTGCTGCCGGCCGCTCCGCTGGGGTCGTGTGCGGCCCTCCCGGCCCTGGGGCGGCAGGAGGCTCATGCAGGAGGGCAGGAAGGAGTCAGGCTGGGTCCGAAGCCGCCGGGCCCAGCCGCCGCGCTGTCATAAAGCGTGTTGTCCCCCGGGCACGAAGCATCACGGGTGAAATATTCCCGGAGACGCGTTGATTTCTCCACGAGGCCAGGGGAGCCCCGGGGGTCGCGGCGTCAGCGTGCGGAAGGGGCGGGCGTCCTGCGGCGGGGCGGAGAAGCCGCCATCGAGCCCCCGCGCTGAGCCCCCCGCTCCGTTTCTCGCTGAGCCCCCCTCAGAGGCTCCGCACAGATGCCCCTCAAACCTCGGGGTTCTCGTCTCATTATTCAGCAAGAAGGGGGATTAAAAATACACGATGGCATTTTCCAGGTCGGGTGGCTCGGCGTGGCCGGGGCCAGCGAGGGTCCTGTTCCTGCCGTGACGGGGGGTGTGAGCCGGGGACCCCGCGCCCCCCGCACCCCCGGCCCTCCCGGCGTCTGCTGTGTGGGAAACATGAGCGGCTCCGCCAGAGGAAGCGAGGCCTTTGTGCGCCACTGAAAGAGCCAGGATTTATTTTCATTTTCCTTTGCTGCTGTGCTTTGAGGCTTCCCAAAGCCAGGGGACTGGGGGTAAGAGCGGAAATCGGATCCCCAGAGGCGCGGCTTTCTGGCTAATTGCTGGGGCGAGGATTAGCGCCGGTCCCCTCTGCTTTGAATCTTCTTTCTCATTAGGCCTTGATGGGTCCTCAGGTAGGACCAGCCCCAGCCCCTTTCATTTTAGGGCGACATCTAGGAATCCCACCTTCCCTTCGTATGGGGGTTCAGTGCAGGGGGAGGGGGTGGCCTTAGGACCCTGGCCAGGCTGGCTCCGTTCCCATGGCAGGCTCACCTCTGTCCTCAGCTGCTGCTCAGGCCTCCAACCGACAGACCCTCCCTGCCTTGCCTGACTGGGGAGAGGGAACAAAGGTCCTTTGTGCACAGGCAGGGGCCGGGGCTGGGGGCCAGGCTGGGTAGAGAAGGCGCGGTGGGGGGGGGGGGCGGCTTCTGGTTTCTTAGCAGGGTTTGGGGACTGCTGCCGCCTCTGCCCCAGCGTGGGGGCCGCTGGGTGGACTTGCACCAGCCAGCCTGGCCGATCCCTCCTGCTCTGAGTTCGGGGCATCACACTGGCAGCTTGAAAGTGGTGGAAGCATTTACACCACGGGAATCGGCCTGAGCCGCTGGGGGGATTCTCACTTCCAGAGAGCCCAAGTTTGCACCCTCTGCGTGCCACCCCGACCCTCGCCCTGGCACCATGCGTGGGAGCAGCCTGCAGGGTGATGGGGGGAGCCAAAGCAGGAATCTCTCGAGGGCACTATTTCCAGGTCATGTCCCGATGCACAGCGCTGGGTGAATGGGGGTCCTGAGGAAGAATGCGTTAGACCCCAAGCTCGATGGGGTGGGTCACAGGAGAGGTTGCCCCCACCAGCTCCTCCCGCGACGGAGGGTTCAGTCCAGTGTCCGTTCCCGGAGCCGCAGGGGCCCAGGGCTCTGGAGCATCGAGGTGGGGGATGTGATGGGCACCTCCGTCAGTCACTAGCGGTCCCCCCTGGGGGGCTGGGGAGAGCAGGGGCTTCAGCTCCGGCCTGGGCTTGTGCACCCCTAGCTGCCCAGGAAGGCCCAGCAGAGGAGGCCCGGACACACCCCCACACCAGACCAGGACAGACGGCCCACGGGGCCGCCACGGAGCACAGAGGAGCTGTGGGGTGGGGTCAGGCTCTCCCCCTCCCCTGCCCACACTGAGCTGCGTCTGTCCCTGAGCAGCGAGTGGCCCAGAGCTGGCCCAGTTCACCCCAATTAAATGGAAGGCCACCCCCAGAAGGAGCCACCCCAAAGGCAATGCCATCTCTGCCTCCTCCGCCAGTCACCCTTTTAAATCAAAGGAGCTCGGAAGTCCAGTTACCGCAGGCAACTCATTGCCTCTTAAACCAGAGAATCTGACATTGCTGGGGGCGGGGGGCGGGGGAGGGTGCCTCCAGCCGCTCCCCTCCCCCCGCAGGTAAAAGCTGATGTGCTTTCTCTCTGCTGAGTTATGTCTCAGGTCGGTACTGAGGGGGCCTTGCCGGAAAACCCAAGTGTCAACCCTCCTTGCAAACGCCGAGCCCATGATTGTTTTGGAGCTAGTGTGTGAATAGGGGAAAGGCTTGAGGGACTTGTGAGCAGCATGTCCCCTTGGCAGCTGGGGGAGCGGGTGTGGACAGAGGTGGGGCATGCACCGTTCACTGTAGCCCAGAAGCATCATTAGGGTTCGGAGGGGTGCCTGCCTCGGCGATAACCACACAGAAAGGCTCCATAACCCGCTCTGCGGGAGCTTGTCTTCCGCGGCCTGTCCCTGCTGACGCCGACCCTGCGGCCAGCTCTGCCTGCCCAGCCTGGACGCACTGGCCTGTCCAGACCACGAGGGAGCTGGTTCCCTCCCCCCCATTTCCTCTGGAAGCTCCTTTTGGGCTGAGTGATGGGGGGTTCCCCCTGGGCCCGCAGATCTCTGGGCCAGCGAAGCCTGATGCGCTTGCTCTCTGGCCCTCACGCTGCTGGCCCGGGGGAGTCTGTCCCTCCGTGCGCAGAGGAGCAAAGTGAGCCGCCTGCCCGCCGCCCACTCACCGCCAGCCAGGGGCCTGGCCCCCTCCTTTCCCCGGTGCCCACGGCCTGCGCCCATCTCTTCATTTGCTCTGCAAAGTCTAGACCAGAGGGGAAGGTGCAGGAGGGAAGCTGGGGAGGAGGAAGCGGGTAAGATGCACACGCGTCCCCTCCCCTCCCTCCTTCCTCTCTCCCTGCTTCACCCCTCCCTTGTTCTCTCCCTCCTCTCCCGCTCCTCCCCCTCCCTCTCCTCCTCCCTCCATTTCACAATGAACCGGCAGCAGCCTCTCGAGCTTGGGAACTGGGTCTCGGCCCAGGTGAGCACAGGTGGGCACAGGTGGGCACAGGTGAGCCCCAGACATCATGAGCAGAGCAAGGATTTGCTGGCGGTGGAGCCCTTCAGAGAACCTGAGCAAGGGGCCCGCTGTCCAGATGCAGGCGGGCCCAGGGGCCCAGCATCACTGGCCCCAGCTGGGCGGGACGCTGCTCAGGGAGCTCCCTGGGGAACCAGCGGGCGTGAGGGTCCCCAGATTTCCCCTGAGGCCGGGGTCCACCTCTGGGGGGCCCAAGGGGGTGGGTATGCTCCGCTCCTCCCAGTGGTGAGCCCGTAGGGCCCCGTTGGGGACAGACGGGCGCAGCGAGGCCCCTGCTCTGCCTGCGCTGCCTCTGAGCGTGCTTCAGGCAGGAGCACCTGAGGTGCTGGGACTGGAAACTGCCTGGGGCCTTTGGCTGCGCGGAACGGGAACCCCAGCTCCAGTTAGAGGGGTGCCCGCGCCAGCAGCAGTCTCACGGAGAGGCTCCATAGCCCGCTCTGCGGGAGCTCGTCTCCCACACCCGCCTGTGCCGACACCGCCCTCTGCGGCCAGCTCCGCCTGCCCAGCCTGGACGCACTGGCCGGGGCGCCCCACGCTCGCTCTGCGGTGCCCGGCAGGGCAGACACGACGCCTCGCGCTGTCTCTGCTGTCTGCCCAGTGCCTGCACCGGGCCGGGGCCTGTCCTCCCTGTGCTGGGCCCTCCTCCGGAAACTCCCCCTTCGCTCGCTGCCCCAGCTGCACACTTCCCAGCACGGACATCACCCGCGCTGCGGTCCATCTCCGCCCCCATCGGGGAGGGAGCCGAGGCCCGAGGCCCCCGCCCGGCCCGCGGCAACGGTGGACGCGAGAGCAGCCTCCGAGGACTGGGCGGCGGAGCTTGCTCTCCAGGCTGCGGTTCTCAAAATCCTCCTCCCGTCATCAGAGGCTGCAAATAAAATCGTGCTCTGCTGGCAGCCCCAGAGCCCCCAAGGCAGCAGAGAAAAGCAAAATCAAATTACGCTGGAAGGCAGCAGCCCCGGAAGGGCCTCGGGCTGGGGGAACAGGAAGACCCCACCTGCCTCCGGTCGCGGGCGCGGGGCGGGGTGCAGCCACAGGCGGCCTTGTCCGTCCCACACCAGCCTCTTACTTCCAAATGTGGGGCCCCGGTCCACAGCTCACACGCCACCACAGAAACCCCCACGCCCGCTCATCCGGAGAAGGCGGGGTGCGGGAACACCAGGCCCCCGGTCTGGAGCTTGGCGGCCACGGCCCTGCGCTGGTGGCCCTGGAGCGCCTGCCCGTCTAAGAGGGGGGCCCGAGGGGGCAGCTGGGGCTCCTCCCTGGCTGGTCCTCAGCTTTCACTCTGCTGGGGTCAAGTCTGGGCTTCTGCGGGGGTCAAGCCTCTCCCCCGACCCGGCTGCGCCTGCCACCACCCTCTCCGGCTGGGGCTCAAGGTCCTTGAGGGCTCCCCAACACTCGGGCTACTTCCCTGCAGGTCGGCAGCTCTGGACCTGGGTGGACCCTCCGCTGAGAAGAGGAAGGTGGCGCGGGGAGAAGAGGGCAGGGCCGCCCCGCGCCGGAGACCAGAGCGGGCTCGCCGCAGGCTGGACGCGACTGTTTGTCCTGGGCCCACCCTCGCTCGGTTCACAGCCCGACTCCGTGCTGCTGTGTCCGCGAAGGCCGGCGGCGGGCCCCGCAGTGTGCAGCAGCAGCTCGCTCCCGAGGGGCTCTGAAGGACATGAGGGGTGCGCTGGGACCCCCACCCCAGGAGCGCCTGGGACTCCAGCGTGAGGAGACGGGGGCAGGGCGGGTGCCAGGCGCAGGTGGAAGCCCGATCCCTGCTGACCAGGCCCTCCCCGCTGGGCACGGTGTCGGCTGCTGGAGTGGGGCCGGTTGGTCCGTCTACAAATACTGATTTTTTAAGTACGTTCTGGGGGGGGGGTCGTCTGGGAGTTGAGCAGCGAGGCCCATTTAAACAGTGTCGCCAGGGCAAGCCGTGCACTCGGGGCGCCGGCAGCCTGTGGGGCGCAGCGAGAGGCAGCGCGTCTCCGGTCCAGGCCCACGTGTGCCCACACCCTCCCCCAGGTGTCCACCACCAGGCACGCCTGCCCCCCGCCCACGCTCCTGCATTCAAGGCCGCGGGCGGTAGCCACAGAGGCCGGCGGCAGAGAGCCCGACCATGGACTTCCCTACACCCGCAATGTCCACCCACCCCTGGGCTGAGAGCAGCCCCGGAGGGAGGGCTCCGCCAGCCGCCCGTGCCCCGCAGCCCCAGAGCCTGCCCCCCGTAGCGCGAGCGAGCGCTAAGCCGTCTGGCTACGGCCCAGCTGCAGGAGGAAAGTTCCAGCAAGAAATTTGTTCTCCCTCGGACTGGGGTGTTTAACCCCAGGGTGGGAAAAACGCCCCCTCGCCCCTGCCTCGGTTCGTCTCTCGCTGCTGCGGCCAAGCTGGCCGGCCAGGATCTGAGATGGGAAGTGGCGTGTCGCGTGGCCACGGAAGGAAGTGAGCGTGAGGAGGCGAGGCCTGGGGCGCCCCCGTCAGCGGGCAGGCTGCAGGGCGCAGCAGGGGTCCTGCTGACTCCACGCTGGGCCCACAGACCTGTCTGCCTCCAGGCAGCCTCACCCCCACAGATGGATGTTTGGGGGGCAGAGGGGGCCTGAGATCATGGAATCTGTCCCACGCCGTGGGCTCTGGATTTGACTATGACCCTGCTGGGGGACCTGGGGCCAGTGACTTGACCTCTCTGAGCCTGGTGATCCGTTCAAGGCGATGTGACTTAGCCAGCGGGCTGAGCGGGTCCTCTGTGGGTCGGGCAGACGGGTAAAGCGGAGTCCTGCAGCCCTCACTGGCTTTGTCAGGGTTTGGTTTGGTTTTGTTTTAAGATTTATTTATTTGTGCATACAAACTGGGGTGCAGGTCAGAGATGCAGGGGTGGGTGAGAGGACTCCCCAGAGACAGAGCGGGGAGCAGAACAGGCGGATCCACTGAAATCCACTGCTGAGGGGGCAGCGGGGAAACAGGAGAGGTCTGCTGCGCCCTGTGGGAAGCTCCCTGGCCGGGGATCGAACTCGTGCTGCAGTGGCTGCGGATAGCTTCATAGTGCTGAGACTTAACCCCTGTGCCACCAGGGAGGCCCTTGTCAGGGTTTTAATGCTCTTTCTACCCCATTTATAGTGAGACAACGGGCGGGGGGCAGCTCTTGGGCTCCCTCGTAGCTGTGGCTACACTGTCCTGTCCACTGCTCTCCACCTCTGCTCTCGCCACAGGGCCCTCTGCCGCGCCCGCGCTCTGTGATGCCACCCCCATAGGCTCAGCCCCCAGGCCCAGCCGTGCCCACTCCCAGCCTGCCCCGCGCCCACGCTCCCAGCGCCTCCTGCCTTCCAGGTCTCAGGAGACGGCCACAGAGGCCAGGCGCTAAGGCCTGAGTGTCCGCATTTCCCCTGCAATAACCCCCGTCTGGCAGCGGGATTCTGAGACTCGAATGAGGAACCAGTTCGTGCCAGTAGAGCGGGCGGAGACGGGCTCGGAAGCCGCGAAGGAGGCGGTGGGGACTCCTCCCTGGGGGTTCTCACCGGCCACGGCCCGGCCACCCTCCCGCATAGGTTTTAAGGGGACGCAGGCCGGAAGATCTGGGCGGAGGCTCAAGCGTCTGTCAAAAGCGAACCAGCGAGCACCGGCGCCCCCACGCCGGGCCTGCGGCGAGATGCCTGCCGTGAGCTCAGACAAAACCAAACACAAGGCCCTGGGCAAAACAATGCAGCTGAAAATGAGCACGGGAACCCCAAAATGTTGATGGGGCACATGTGAGGATAAACTCTGAAAAGGCTGGGGTGGTAAATGCAGAACCCCAGACATGGCAGGACAGAGCGGGGTCACACGGGTGGAGGGGGGACAGCCCCTTCCAGGCCCAGCCTTCGGATAAGACTGTGGGCCAGTGAGGTGGCCCTTCACCCACGGCTAAGGTGGCACCCAAGTGGCTGTCCTGGGAGGATAAACAAGCGGGGTCTCTGGCTGGAGGGGCGCGACCAGCCCGCCACGGCCTGACCCGCTGGCAGCAGCAGCCCACGCGGGCGCGTCCGAGCCGCAGCACCGAGAGCCGGGCCAGACTGGAGGGCTACGTGCTTCCTTCACGGGACAGCCCAGAAAAGGCAGAACGAGAGACTGAGGGTGGGTCCATGTGGCTGGGTGGACGTTAGGGACGGGGCTGGCGGGAGAGGTATTGGGGCGCATGGAGGAAGTGGGGTGTCAGCTTTGAGGGCCGTGGCCTGCACCTGGGCAGGGGTGCCCTGCTCTCGAGCGGCCACGCGCTGCCGTCACTGCACCCTCCGCCCAGGCGGCCGTGCATCGGTGATGGTGAGACCTTAATTAAGGTAATGAGACATTAATAATGGTGGCTATCTCCAAAATTAGGCCTTTGAGCAATTGTTCCGGGGGAATGTTCCCCAGGCGATGGCTCCCTATTTAGAACTTCGGGGTGGAGGAGGGGTGTCTACACCCAAGAGGGATTTTCCCAGCATCCCCTGGGCGTGATGGACCAGCCAGGCGAATCGGGTCCCCTGCAGGGCTGGGTGCAGCTTCTGCCTGAGCCGTCTTCCCAGAGGGGCAAAGGCTCATTGCTGGGGCCCCTGACCGGGCACGGGACGCGAGAGACGTCTCTGGGGTCAGAACCCGAAGATCTGGGCGCAGGTGGCGCCTTTACATCGCCCGCTGGTTCTGGGACTTCAGGCGAGTCCCCGCCTCTGGAGCTCATTTTCGTCTGGAAAGTGGAATAAGCCCCTACTGTCGGGAAGAAGGGGCAGAGTAAGAACACAAGGACTTTGCTGCCGCTCAGGCCTAGCCTGGGGTACCTGGATGTCATGTGGCCCTGACAGCACACTCTAGAATATTCTGTTAATTCCAGTGAAGACCGTCCCCGGCCAGGGCCTCCTGTCTGGGCAGCCAGTCCCCTCCAAGGCCATTTATTTAAAGCCACAGGCCAGCGGCTCACAGGCCTGGCCAGGCGGGCGGGGTGGGGGTGCTGGGCCGAGGCCGCGAGGCAAGATGTGAGCTCCAGGCCGCTGGTCTCCCCACCGGAGCCCTGACGCTCACGGTCCCTGGCCAGTGTCCCCCCGGAGAAGCCACGAGAGTGGGCGCAGCAGCTCCGGAGAGACGCTCATGGCTCACCTCGCCAGGGCGGCCACCGGGCTCCTCCCCAGCTGAGCGAGGGCCCTGGGGGACCAGCAGCCCGGGTCACGCAGCAAGAGTGGTTGTGTGGTGGCCTGTCCTTTGTCAGCTCCCACATGTGGGCTGTTATTCCTGGGGACTCCACCAAAGTCCACCCAAGACGTCCCGCGTGGCGCGCACAGGTCGGCCCTCTTCGGCATCTTCTCCTTGAGCCCTCAGTCACTCTCGAGGACCCCCGCCCAGCCAAGGGGGCCCTCCCAGCGGGTCCTGCTCATGCAGGAGCTCTGCCCTGGGTCCTGCCCCGCCAGCCCCCGCCACTGCCCCCTCGCGGGGCCTCCTGGGCCTCTGTTCCCATGGGCCGGGCACAGATGGGCAGTCCTGGCTGGAGGGATGCGGCACCACACCGGCAGCTCCCTGCTGGCACCAGCGCGCCCCCGCCGCCTCCGCGCCAGGGCTGGCCTGCAGCGTGGACAGCGGACGGCGCCCTTGGGAAGCTGACCTCACACAGGCTGGGCTTCTGCCCCCCAGGACATGTGTGGCCGAGAACCCAGGCAGGGCCGGGAAGAGGACCAGCGGGGGCAGGAGGGGGCGTGAGCCTGCGGGCGGCAGGCAGGGCCGACGGAGCAGCCGCTGCGGCAGAGCCCCGGGCCCGCCGGTGCGGGGCTGGACAGGACGGTCCTCGGCCCCGGGGCGCCCACCTCCGCTCGCGGCCCAGCCTCCACCGGGCACCTGGCCAGCCCCGGGTGCGGCAGCTGCCCACCCTGCGAGGGGGAGGAGGACCAGCGGCAGAGGCGGGGTGGATTCTTGCCCGGCAACAGCTGCCAAGACGCTGGCTCCGGAAGCCGCCCCGCCCACATCCGCTGAGCCCGGGCTTCCCACGGCAGGAAACCGCCAGCCTGGGTGCCGCGACCCCCCGGGAGGGCTGCTCCCGGCCGCTCGCTGCGCTCAGCCTGCGGGGAGGCCGGAGGCGTCCCCCCACTCCGCCTGTGCCTGCAGGGGGGAGGCGGGAGGTGGGAGCCGCGCCCTGGGGCCAGGGCCTGGGGTGCAGGTCGCTGCCCGCTGCTGGGGGGGCAGGGTCACGCTCTGCTCCACCGCGGCCAGCGCCGCCAGCGGCCTCGTGAAACAGACCCCCCCGCCGTGGGCGCGTGCCGGGCTGGGGGGACCCCGCGGAGGGGGCTGCCCCGGCGGCTCTCCTCCAGGACGGGGACCTGTTGCCCAGGCCAAGGCCCCCGGCGGGTAAGTGGAGCGGTCAGGCGTTTCCCGCCCTCCGCCGTTAGCGCCCACGGTCCACACCTGCGGCCTGCGGGCGGCGCCTGGAGCGTGCGTGCGCGTGCGTGGGCGCGCCCCCGGGCCGGGCCGGGACTGAGCAGAGAGGGGCGGGAGCGGAGGACCGAGGCGCAGAGATGCGCGAAGAGACCAGGAGACGCCAGAGAGAGGGCAGAGTCGCCCGGGCCTGGGAAGCCGCCCCCCCCCCCCCGGACCCCGACCCCGGCCCCGCCTGCCCTGCACCTGGTCGCCTGGCTGCACATGGCGCAGAAGGGTCCCTAAAAGCCTGGAAAGGCCCCCAGGGCTCCGGGACCCTCCTTTTCCCTCTGCGGGGTCATGGAGAACCTGCTCCAGGCTCTGCTAGCGCTGCACCCCCGAGAGGAACCCACCTCCTCCTCCACGGGCTCGCCTGTAGCCCCAAGTTTTCTCCCAAATGTTGTCAGCCATACCCAGGGAGGTTCAGGAACCAAGCCAGGGCCCCGCGCCCCGCGACGGGAAAGTCGGGGGCAGCTGAGCGCAGCAGCTTGCTAGGGGCATGGGGGGACCCTCACATTTCTACCTTCCAGGGGCGATCAGACGCCAGCAGCAGGTTGGGAAATAAGCTCCTTCAGACCTTCCTCCCTGGCCCACACACATTTGGGGGGCCCCAGGGTTGGGTGCCCCGCAACACAGGTTGTGGCCTCTAGCTGACGGCACCTGGAGGGGCCTGCACCCCCAACATGTTTTCCAAACCAGAAATTGGGGGGCACCATGGCTGGATGGGACGTGGCAGCAGAGGCCCCCAGCAGACGCAGCACCCGGGCAGCGGAGGGAAGTTTCCGGAAGGGCCGGCTGTGTGACAGCTGAGTGCTGGCACCTGCGGGCTCACTGCTGGGGTGCCGTGTGATGTCAGAAGATGCTGGCTGTCCCCCACCCCGTGGCAGGGGGAGCAGCATGGCACGGGGAGATGGCCCAGTCTCCGGGGGCAGGAAAACACCCCTGGGCTTCAACGCACACCCCGAGAGAGAGGGGCCTAAAGGTCTTTCACCATCTTGGGAGCCACAAGTTGGCATCTGGGGTGCTTCTGGGAATCTGGGGGCACCAAGGGGAGTTGTCCGCTACACCCCACCCACAGGGGCTGATCCTGGCAGGTGCCGGGGAGCTGCCAGGGCTGGGCAGGCCCCTTTGTCTTCCTCCTGTCTTTGCTGCTGGCCGGGCCCAGCCACCTGGCACTGGGCAGCCCCGGAGCTGGCCCTGCACCCCATCCTGAGCCGCAGCGGCTGCCAGCCACCTCCAAAGGGAGGAAGCAGATGGGGGACCACAGCGCCCCCCCATCAGCCGCAGGGAGCGGGCGGTGGCCGAGGCGCCTCCCACCTGGCCGGAGTCACTCTCAGCTTGGGCCGGGGAGGGCTGACAGCTGCCAACCGGCCCCCCGGCTGCAGTGAAATGGGGGTCGCCCCTCAGGTGAGTCGGCCCGTGACTCTGGCGGCACTCAGGCCCTCACTCCCTGCAGTTCGGGCAGCTGAGCGATTCCCCCTGCAAACCGGGAGCTCCCATCTGCTCTGTGTCATGGCAGAGGCGGCCCGGGAGGCTATGCGCAGGCATGGGGGCACCCAGGATGGTGTCGTTACTGGTATCTCAGCGTGTTTCAAGAGAAGGACCAAGCGCAGGACCCCGGGGTGGGGGGGCCCAGCCCTGGCCGTGAGCATGTCCCGCCCCAAAGCTGCCCGGCTGAAGGAGAGAGGGCCCCGTGGCCACTCACTGGCACTGCAGAAGCCGACGGCTCTGGCCCGCGCCCCAGCTTCTAGATGGACGAGGGGAGAGTGGAGTGGGCAAGAAGCAGAAGCCCCAGGATGAGAGCTGGGGGGCCGCAGAGCCGGGGCCCCAGAGGCTTGGTCTTGGCCACAGCGGTCCAGAGGGGTGGCTGAGGGCCCGCCGGGCAGGGCGGCTGCCGCAAGGACGAAATCGGGCAGGAGCGCCCGAAACCCAGTGGGGGACCCCGGGTGAGGTGGTGAGCCCGAGGGAAATACCCCATCGGGTCCTCCCTCCCCGACCCTCATCCAGCCCCAGGGATGCTGGTAACCATGACAACGGGAGGTGCCTCAGCAGCCCGGGGGGTTGCCCCCTCTGTACAGGGGAGGTCTCACAGTCACCCACCCTCTGAGGGGGGATTCCTTGTCTGAGTTTCACAGATAAGAGGAAACTGAGGCAGGAAGGTCAAGAGCCTGCCTGAGACCCCCAGATGCTGGAAGGGAGAGGCAGAACCGGGACCAGAATCCAGGTCGGGGGCCCCCCTTTCCCCGGGCCCCCCAACCAAGCGTTCGACCTTTGAGACTCACGAGCACCCTCGGCCCACCCCCAGCGGGGGCTGCCTCCTGCCCGCTGAAGGGGAGTGCCTGCCCCCCGGGGACCCCCCACCCAGAGCGAACAAAGAAGCTGGGGGGTCTCGGTTGGGATCAGCGTGGCTCATATTCCTGTTAAATAAATACATTTTGCTAATTGGATTACGCAGACGGTATAATATACTAGCGGGTCTCCAACATGCTGCTAATAAATTGTGTGAAGGACTTAATCATGTTAGCAGCCCGGACGCCCGTGAGAGATGGAATTAGAAAATCAGGCCGAGCTGACATCCAGGGGTCTGCGTGAGGCTCGCACGCTCGGGGAGCCCCAGGCTCCTGCCAGGCCTCTGAAGGTGAAGCTTCGCTGCGTGTGCTGGGTGTAGGGAGGGGGTGGCGGGGGCCTGGGGGCCCCTGGGGGGCCAGCCAGAAAGTGAGAGTCACTTGGGGAGCGGGCTTCAGAAGCCTCTTCCGTGGGCGGGACCCTGGCTGCAGCCCGCACGCCCACCCACCCGGGGAGCACCTCAGACAGGCGGGCAGGACCAGCAGGCCTCCGCTGCCCTCAGGGTCCACGAGGATGGCAAGCCCTCCTCCAGGGCACCCCCACCCCTCCCCACTGCACCCCTCCTCTCAGCTGAGACCGCCCTCTCCCCGGTGCCTTTAAGAGGTGTGTCCACCTCGCACCCATCGCTCAGGGGCGCTGGGCCCACAGGAGCCACGAGGGGTTGTGGGAAAGGCCTGCAGCTGTGGCCACAAGGGACCAGCCAGCCAGGCTGAGGCCCTGTCCCTGCCACAGCGCCCCGGGGGGAGGGCGACCGGAGGCTGGTGGTGCCCACAGGGTGAGTGAATTGGTCAGGCTTTTGGCGCCACTGGCCTCCGTGGCCATAAGCTGCGGCCTCGATGGTGCTGATGCCGGGGGCGCTGGGAGCGCGGGCCTGAGGGTGGGCACCTGCGCGGTGCGTGCGTGAGTGGGCACACCTGGGCCTGGAGGCCGGGCTGCGGGGCACACAGACAGGAGGGCGGCTGTGAGCGGACGAGCGGCGTGACGCGGGAGGCTCGGCCGTGCGGGAACGCCAGAGGTGAGCCCGGAGAAAGAAGGCGCCGATTTGCGGGGGGGCGGGGGGCTCAGCTGCCCCCGCCTGCCTGGCCTGCCCCTGGCTGCCCACTACACTTCCCTTGCCTCCCCAGCTTGGGAAGGGCAGTGGTCATCCTGAGTTAGCCTGGCCTGTGGGCATGAAAAGGGGGACCAGACCCCAAGAGCGGCATCTCCTGTCTTCCTGGGTTCCCGACACCCACGAGGGGGCAGGGAACAGGGCTGGAGAGGCATGCAGGAGTGGAAACCGAGGCAGGCCTCCGACAGCCTTGACGGCTCTCACACACACACACGCTTGCATACACGCACACACAGGCACTTGCCTCGCGCCCGCTTGCACGAACACACACCCCTGAAGCCAGCTCCCAGCCAGGCGCCCCTCGGGACCAGACCTCGCTGAGAGGCCCAGCACAGACGGGGCCAGCGCCCCGGACGGAGGCTCCCCCAGCCCAGCCCGACAGGGCAGACCCCCAGCAACGTCCCGAGGACGTGAAGAGAAGTCACTGTCCTCGCAGCTTTTCCCAGGCGGGGGCATGGGGGGCCTGTGCCCTGCACCCCGAGGCAGCGAGGGGCCGGCCCCCCACTCACAGTATCGTCTGGAGCCCTGTGTGGTGCCACTGCCGCCGCCTGTCATCCCTTTGGGCAAAGAACCGGCACCACTGGCCCCTCTGCAGTGCAGGGGACCGTGGCCAGGAATTGAGCTCTGCAAGGTCAGGCGCATTTGCCCAAGAAATGCGGGGACCACTCTTGGCACAGACGCCCGACCACATGTGACACTGCGGCAAAACGCCACTTGCACGGTTTTCACACCTGCAGAGCACAGAGAACCTCACAGAAGTCCCAAGGCAGGGACAGGACCGCCGTGGCTGCACCCCGGCCAGGGCAACCTCGCAGCCAGGCTCTGGGCCTCCCAGGGCACCGGGGCCACCCAAGGCAGCAGGTCAGGCCCCGCTAAGTGACTAAATAGAGATGTGATTATAATGACGATGCTATTGAAGCACCTCGTTAATTTCATGTGCGAGGTGGGGAAACGGAGGTGGCGCTCCCCGAACCTCATTGTTTGCCTGGCCCCGAGCATCGCGACGTCTGGCTGGCTCTAATTTAAGTATGTAAATTTAATGGTTCAGTAAGTAAAATTGCCTTTATTGTTTGGAATGGTTTGTGCAATAATTAATGGGCTCTTCTGGTTCATCTGATGAGCCTGCGTGATGGCGTCGGTGACGGCCGTGATATAGAGAACTCGGGCCAGGGCGGAGGGAGACTGACCCCGCCTCCCAGGGCAGGAGACCCCTGGCCAGCAAGAGGGGCTAGTGGTGGCCACAGCGCGAGGACCCCAGCCTGGGAGAGGCCAGGTGCAGAGAGCCAGGGCCGTGCCGGCCGGCCTGTGGGCAGCAGGACCCGGGCTGAGCCTGTCCTTGCCCTTGGCTTCCAAATGCACTGGGCATCCTGGGCACACAGAAGCTGGGAAGAGCTGGGAACACACAGAATGGGCAAAAATCGAGGCATTTTGGGGTCTCAGCCACGCCCACTTTCTCACCCAGCCCTGCAGGCTGGTCCCCCTCTGATTCTGGAGCAGTGGGTCTCCCCAACACAGCCTCCACCCCTTGCCTGTTGGGGCAGCTGGTGATGGTGAGGGATGGGGGGCTGCTGGGCTTTGTGGAGATGACCAGGCCAGCTGGGGGCGGGCCCTGATCCCGGGCAAGTGGGGCCGGGGCTGCAGCAGAGGTCAGCTGGCGGCCGGGGTGAGGGTCTGCAGGGACCCCCTTTCTCTGACTCACTGTGAATGGCACCAAGACAGTGGGGGGTGGGGGGGCCCTGTCCGGGGGCCCTGCTTTGGGCAGTGGGTCCACAGGTTAAGCAGTTGAAGGCGAGTGTCCAGGGACAGTGGGTGGGCAGCAGGGGGAGCAAAGCACAAAGAGCCTGCCCGGGGTCGTGCAGCTGAGGCAGCTGGGTTTCCCCTCCAGAGGCCTAGCCTCTGGGGTCTGCCCCTGGGGCCCCCGGCCCCCCGCCCCCAGGCTGGAGGCTATCTGACTCCCTTGCTGACACGCCTCACCTCTGTCGCCCCTCCTGGGGACAGCCCCACGCAAAGAGCGTCCACAAGGGCGCCGAGGCCAAAGTGAGGGGGACAGCAGAGTCCGGCCTGGGAGTCCTCGTGTCTCCTCCGACACAAGAGGAGGAAGCGCAAGAAGTACCCGCTGACAAGTGCTGATGCGGGCGCGGCGGCGGGGAGAGCAAGATGGGCCCGCCGTGGGGACGGCTCCTGTCGCCCGAACACGGACCCGCCAGGACGCAGCCTCTGGCTCCCAGAAGCACCCCCGAGGGCACGAAAGCAGATGGGCAGCAAGGCCCCGGCCAGGCACCCGCAGCAGCCTGCCCACAGCAGCCAAGCATGGCCTTCGAGCAGCAGTCAGGCCCGGCGTGGGCTCTGTTGTGTGACTGCCCCCATCACCCAGCCAAGACTGAACCCCAGTCCAAGCGCAGTCCGGTCTCTCCCGGAAATGCAGCCTTCACCCAGGCCGACTTCATCTGCCCCCCAGAGAAAGGTGACCCCAAGCGAAACGACCCCCTCCACCCTTCTCTTGTCCTATGCAGACAGCCCTGGCCTGGGCCAGCTCTCTGGGCTCCTGCTGCCGTGGAGTGCGGTGCCGCCCGATCCGTGGACCTCATGACACAGTCCGATCTCGGAAATCACTCAGTGATCTGCTTTTCTAACAGCGGGACGACTGATGGGCAGCGAACACGCCACAGGGCCAGGGGGTGTCCCTTCAGCCGCACGGAGGAGACCCTTCCCGGACTCGCTCTGACTCGGGGTGCCGGGGCAGGGGCACGGGCCACACACTGCCCACCTCCCAGAGTGGGGTCCGGCAGAGGCCCGTGCGCAGCACCGGGAGGGGTCGTGGGGAGCCGCTGCTCCTGTGGGGGTGCTCTGGGGGAGAGGGCAGTGTTCTGGACCGAGGGGTCGCACAACATTGTGAGCTAAACGCCACGAGTTGCAGTTCAGAGGTGAAGGATGAGCTTGTCGCGAGTTTGCCACGGTCGAGGGAAAAACCAGCACCCCAGAGGAGGGGAAGCCATACTGGGACCATCAACATTTACCGCACATAATTCAAAGGGGGACTCTAGAGGCCCAGGAGAAATCGGGACTCCTCTTGCCACGAGGCAGCCGAACGGGCGATAATAAAAGAGTAAGACCCAACAGCTGTGGGAGTGAAGCGTCTCCCTGGCTCACGTGTGGATAATCAAGAGTTAACTCTTAATAAAATAATAAAGTGCAGGAGCGATGGGAATAGAGATTACCTCCTTAACCAACTGCCAGAGACCATATTCATAAAATAATGACTCCCTTTTTCTGCATCCCGCGTTTTATTGTACAAGATGTAATTGTAGCCGGGCTGTTCCCCAACTTCCAGAGGAAGGTAATTGTCAATCAAGATGAAAAATGTCATAATTTAAGTCAGTCCCGGGCTGACGAGAAGGTCCATATGGTGAGACTCGAGGAGGGGTGATTTATACCGTCACCAGGGGCTGCTTCTCCACACTCAGGCCGTGTGGCCGGGACCATCTCCTCCGATGCCTGGGCCACCCCCAGTCACCCCTCCCCCCTTGGCTGAACTCTCCGGCCAGATGACACCGCCATGGTGGGGGTCCTTGGTGAGTCCCCTGGAAAATAGATGAGAGAGGGGCAGCGTTGTCACCCAGAAACGCTGGGGGAGAGATGGCAGGCAGAGGGAAGAAATTGATTTCCATTCTGTCTCCTGCCGCCCGGAGCTGAAATCTTTAGAGCAGATAATAAGGCAGGAAGAGGGGATGGGCCATGTCTGCTGCCGCGGCTGTGGGTGCTGTTTTTGTCTTCTATTTGCAGGTCTTTCTTGCTTCCCTGGAAGGGACGCTGAGGTGGGGCCGCGTGTGGTCACGCTGTCCTGGTGCCTGGGCCTGGCTGCTGAGGAAGCCCCGCCCTCCCGTGCCAGAGGCGATGGAGGCCTGAGGTTCTCTCCCACCCCAGCCCCTGCAAGAAATGAGACTGTGCGGGCTCCCTGCCCCCACCAGAGCCTGAAGGTCACCTTGACAGACCGAAACCAAGAATCCGAGGCGCCTGGGCTGGAGGGACAGCACCCCCTGCCCGGCTGAGGTCCGCACTGAGAACCCCCAGACAGCCAGCGAGGCCCAAGCTCGGCGCCCAGCAGCCCTTGCCCTGGACCCCTGGTGCTAAGGCTGGGACACCCGCTGTCCCCCTTGCGGCTCCTCTCTTTGCAGCCTTCCTCCTCCCCCTCCCAGGCTGTTGTTTTTTAATTATTTTTTTTTAAAAGGCTCTCTGAATAGCACCTAAATAGCGAAGCAGCCGCCCGTGGGGGCAGCAGCCTGTCTCACTCCCCCCCACCTTGGGTCCCGGGGTTCAGGGGGGCCAATTTCTCTTGGGAAACAGGAGATTGGGGAGGCTCTAGGAATGTCTGAGGACAGCAGCAGACTGCAGACGGGAGTGTGCTCACGCCCACCTCGCACACTCGCGCTCGGGAGCCCACACCTCATTGGCATCCGGGCCATTAACTGATTGCTTCTCTGCAGCCGTAATACCCTGGGCTGCTCGCAGCCTCCTCCTTTTGTTCTGCCTCCTTGCTGTCCTCTGGCGAGAGGCCCGTTTTGATTCATATTAACGCTCCACCTGGAGCCCTTTCCTGGGCATTTGAAAGGGCAAGTCCTCTCGCGGAGGCGCCGAGCCTGCAGAGCCAGGCAGGATCAGTTCCCGGGGGCGGGGTCCCAGGGGCTGCGGACGGCCAAGGCTTGACATCTCTTTCTCCCTCCCAACCTCCCGCTCTGCTGCCCAGACTGAGCCTCAGGCGCCGGGCTGGACAGGCCCCTAGTGCCCCGAAGCCCACAGAACGAACTAGCTCTGGGCCAGCGGCCGCCGGAGGGGCCGGCCTGCCTGGCCTGCTAATCCTGCTTGCCTCTCCGGCCCTCTCCCCCTGCCCTGCACCCTCGGGAGGCGGCAGCCCCCTCACTCTGGAGCCCAGCCTCCCTGCCCTGGCTCACCTGCGCCAGGGCGCCAGCCTTGGGGGGTCCCCACTGGGCCTGCTTCCTGCCCCCTCCTGCTACCCAGTTCTCCTGAGCTCTCCAGATCTGCTGTCACTGACATTTTCCATCTGACAGGTTCTGTTTTCCCTGCCTCCCGTTGCCAGGGAAACAGCAGCGAGGACCGCAGCCAGGGAGCAGCTAGCTGCCTTTTCAAGGCGCCTGGACGTAAACAGCACCTTCCATAATGGGAGCCGGCCGCAGGGGCTTAAAAAAGCAAAACAATACAGAAGAGGAGGCTAAAATGGAAAAATAAGTCAAAAGAACAGCCCCCCGCCAGGTTAATGGGAAAGTGGAGGAGAGAGCACCCCGAAGCCTGGCCCTCCTTAGAGCAAACCTTCCTGACGGTCTGATCCTCTCCTTGATGAGCAAAAAGCAGCCCCCCGCCCCCAGCCCCCTGGACCACCGCCGGGGCTTCTGGGGGACCAGGACTCTGCAGCGATCCTCTGCCCCTCCCCCAGACTTGAGGATGGAGACCGCCCCAGGGCTGAGGGGACGGGGCCTGCAGGCCTGTCGGAGGGAGCTTAGGGCTGCGCGGGGTCTCTTGCTCCCGAGATGCTGGGGCTGGAGAGAAAACGGCTGCAGTGCCAGGTCGGGGAGTGGGGCTCCCCTTCTCTAGAAGGCCTGTGGGACTGTGGGCAGCTTCCTGCCGCTTCTTCAGGACTCAGCGCTGCCAGTGCCCCAGCGTGTGCATGTGTGTGCGTGCGTGTGCACACGAGTGTGTGCGTGCCTGTGCGACGGTGACACACCCTGGGGTGGTCTGAGGGCCTGCCCGGGCAGCGGATGCAGACAGTGCCCACCGCGGCAGCCCCCCCCCGGCCCCTCCGCCCCCACCCGCCCCCCCACGCGCGCGCAGCGACCGCAGGCGTCCCCGCCCTCCACCATCAGCATCCGGATCGACACCTGCGGTCTCGCACGCGCCCGGTGGCGGCCTGGAGTGTGGTGCACGTGTGGGTTTCACACTGATTTTTTAAAGGCTTAAATAAAAGTCCGGGCGGTTGCAACAGCCCCTTGCGAGACCAGCGTGCTGGACACTTAGGGCCTAGATGGGCGAGGGTGGGCTGGGTGGGCTGGGTGGGCGTCTGGACAGAGGCCAGGGCCTGGGGGAGGACAGGCCGCCAGGAGGGGCGGGCGAGGCGGGGAAGGTGGGGCTGGGGCAGCCGTGGGGGCTGATGGGCGCTCCCTGGGGTGGGCCTCCCCTCCTGCCTCCGAGGTCCTCTGGGACTCAGGTGGTGCCTGGCCCGGGTGGACAGCGTCTGACACTGTCAGGTAACGGGCTGAAAGCTGGCGATGCTGGGGCCACCGGGAGGGCCGCTGGGGTCACCTCCCCTCCGAGCTGGCTGCTCCCTGCAGAGCCTGGCTGTGGGCGCCCGGCCTGGATCTGGACCACGGGCCCAGCTCAGGAGCTGTGGATGCTTGTGTGAGGGCTCTCAGCGGGCGCACTGCCCTCTGGGGTGTGGGCTGGGGCTCAGAGTTGTCAGCAGGGGCTCAGGGTTTTCTGCAAGGCCCCCAAAGAACACTAGGCAACCAGAGGGAAGGCGACGCCACTTTGAATTGACGAAAGCAGGGCTGGGAAGGACCCCCAGCCCTCACCCTCAGAAATCTGCTTTTCTTTCCAGAAGCAAAGGGGGCGGATGTGTGATGAATGACAAGCTCATCCAAGGCCCCCCCAGCGCCCAAGCGGCTGAATCCCAGAGGTGCGGGTGATCGCACGCCTCGTTCACGCGACTGTTTCATTGACCTGAGTGCTCCGGTTCGCCCTGTGCCCTCTGCGGCCTTGCCAGGCAGTCGGGAAAGACGCAGACGTGCTTTTCCTTTACGTGGTGATCCGTGGCCAGGCCCTCACGGGACTGTGGCGTGACTATAGGAGCAAACCCAGACCAGGACATTACTCCAACAGTTGAAGTTCAAGGTCCGGGCAGGCTCAAAGGGGGCCTGTAAGTCTGGCTCTTCTGGGTCAGGAGCCTGTGGGCAGTTCTGGCTCCTGGAAAAGGTCCCGAGTCCTCATGAGGGCAAAGATGATGGTGATGGTGACGACGGCTGTGGACATTAGATCCCTGCGTTGTAAGCCATGGGCACTGATAAAGTGGGGGAGGGGATTAGGAACCAGGCTTAAGAGGGCCTTGGGTGCCAAGAAAAGACGTCCCCACTTTTCCCAAGAGCAGTAGAGACCCAGAATGTATGTATTGGGTAGAATGGTGGCTCCCAAAATAGGTTTGTCCAGAACGTATGAACGGGTCTTCATATGAAAAAGGGGGGCCTTTAGAGATGTGATTAAGTTCAAGATCTTAAGATGAGGGGATCCTGGATTATCCAGTCATCACTGCCCTTATAAAGAGGCAGCGAAGTTAGAGAGGCAGAGAGGAGGCCACGCAAGCACGGAGGCAGAGGTAGCCCCCAAGAAGGAACATATCCAACCAGGGACCTTGGACAAGTCAAGTCTTTATGGATGATAATGGTGACGGTGCTGCTGCTGCTGGGGGTCATGGGGGAGATGGGGGTGGTGATAGGGAGGTGGGCAATTCAAGTGGGCAGGACCCCCAGGAGCCCAAGCGGCTTGTTTGCGGGAGGAGGGAAGACGCCGAAACTCCACGGGAAGCAATTCATGCTCTTTGGCCTTTCCAGCTGGAACGGGCTGCTGAGCCAGGCCCGCGCCCACGATGCCCAGGGCTTCAGGCCCACGCCGCCAGTGTCCACCTGGAGCAGCACCTCCACTTTGCTGACCAGGCAGCTCTGGGCACCTCCACCTCCTGGGCACCTCCACCTTCTGCCCACCAGCCCTCCGCTTTCCCAAGAGTTCCTCCCGAGGGCTCCAAGCCCGTGTGTCAGAGCCGAATAGCTGCCCTCATGCCACTCATCGTGAGGGGTCCATCAGCCCCTCGTCGTGCATCGGATTCTGCGTGTTGCTGAAAACCCAGAGACGTGACTCAGCGCTTCCGCGGTGGCGAGGAGGGAGCGCTGCGTGGCTCTGTGCTCTGGACTGGGGCCCGGGCACCCGCCCAGGCCAGGGGGCCGAGAACCAGGGCTGAGCTCGTGCCAGCTGCAGGGCAGAGGCTGTCCAGACGGGTCCTCGGCCAAGCTGCCACCCTCCTGCCCCGGGCCCCTCGGCTGCCAAGGACCTTTCTTCACCTCTCGTGCCGCTTATTTGGGAGCTTTGACCCCTCTGGGGCGTTGTCCTGCGAGGGGTGGAGATCGGGGTTTCCGTCTGTGCTTTGAGTCCCACCCGCCGGCTCTCCCCGGGCCCGAGTGGCCTCTGCCCCGGACCCTCCGTAGCCTGTGCCCGTGGAGGGCAGGTGCCGGGCAGGTCGCCGCGCCCGCCCCACCCGCTCACCCTCCCTCCACGCCGCGAGGAAGCCGCGGGCTTGCGGGTGGGCTTCCGGGGGGCGGCGTCTCCTAACCTGGAGGGGTCTCTGCCTTCTCCCCCTTGTCCAAACGGCGGCAGTAGCGGGGACCCCGCGAGGGAGAGGTGAGGGTTAAGGGAGAGGCGCCAAAGCCGGGGCCCTGGGCGCTGCTGCGGGCCGGCGCGCCGCTCACGCTCGCCCTCGCCCTCTGCGCCTCGCCCCCTCCCCGCGCGCCTCGGCCTCGGCCTCCGCGCCACGGGCGGCTGAAGGGCAAGCGCGGCAGCGACAGACAAGCAGCGGACAGCCCCTTGGCAGGCGGCCCCGCGCAGGCCGCTTTTCCCACCACTTTCTCCAGGCGACCGGCCGGTCCCCCGGGCCCTGAGACGCCGCGCGGGGCCCAGCCCTGGCCTGAGCGCGGCAGGAGAGGACGGGCAGCGGGTGGGGCAGGACGTGCCCACGTCCCAGGGAGGCTCCCGCGGGCAGGCTGGGTCCCCAGCGAGCCTGGCGGGGCAGAGGCGACTGGTCACCACGGGGCAGCCCCGGCCAGCAGAGGGCAGGCCGAGCTCCTGGCCTCCGAACAGGTCCCGGCGCCGGGGCCGTGCTTCTCCGGGACGCACAGCTCCCCGGGGTCGTGGACTCCCGGGAGGCAGCCGGGGCCAGCAGCCGCGGGCAGCAGGACAGCCGGGCCCAGGGCTCAGGCCCCGCCATGGGGCTGGGCGTTGGACACAGCCCGGGAGCCGTCCCTGGAGACCCCAAAGTGCAAGAACGGCCTCTCCCTCCTCAGGGGTGAGTGCGCCTTCTGGGTCACGGGGGCCCCTCGCCCGCCCCCTCCCGCGTCCCTGGTTCTGGGTGGCAGCACCTTGTTGGGAGGGCACGCCAGGAGCTGTGGAGAAGCCCCCGTCTCTCCCCGGGGCAGAGGCGCGTGCGGACGGTGCCGGCGTCGATGGGGCCCGGAGTCCTCGGCCTCCGGCGGTGTCGACAACCACGAGACCGAAGTGTAGGGTGAGGACGGTGAGCCAGCCGGGGCGGGGCGCCTCGGGGGCAAAGGGAGACAGGGAGAAGCCAAGAAGGGCCAGGCCGAGCGGCGTGTCCATCGGGGTGCAAGAGAGGGAGCCCTGGGGACGCGTTTGCCCAGACGGAAGGCGCCTGAACCGAGTGAGGAGGTGGGGCTTCCTGTCGGTGCTGACACAAGTGGGGTGACCTCCCGGCGGCCCTGGCCAGCTCCGGGGGCTCACACCTCCCTGCTCCCCCCAAAGAGGCCCCACCTGGAGCCCCTTCCCACGGCCCCATGGCCTTCTGGGGACACCCCAGCCCTGCCGCCACTGTCCTGCGCTCGCACAATACCCGCACACGCGCACGCACACTCATATACCTGCACACGCGCACGCACACTCTTATACCCGCACGCACACGCGCACGCACACTCATATACACGCACGCACACGCACACTCATGCAGACGCACGTATTCCCACACTTGCACGCACCACACACTCCCCTACTCACACTCGCGCGCGCACAGCCTCCCAAACAGGCGCGACAGTGGCGCTCGCTCAGGCAACACGGCGCTTTCCCGGATGGAGGACAAGAAGCCCAGCGGGGCCCCCAGCGCCCACTCCCGGCACCCAGGGGTCCCCGAGCGGAGGGCACAGGAGGCCCCCCGAGAGCTCGGAGGCCCTCCTGGGGCAGCCCGGCCCCTGCGCGGGGAGGACCCGGGGCGGGGCCCACACCTCCCCGGGCCTCGGGTGCTCCAGCCGCTTCTCCAGGGCAGGCCTCACCCCCACATGCAAGGTGGGAATTTGGCGTCACGAACCCCCGAGGTCGTTTTCGGGCGCCCCGCCGCGCTCCGCGAGGCATTTTGTGAGTGGGTGACGTGTGTGCTGTCAGACATGGTGGCGTCACACACATTCTCTGCCGACCGGAGGGAAGGTGGGGGGTCCGCGAACGGCGAGCTCAGCCCGGGAAGCGATTTCGGCGGCCCAGGGAACGGGGCAGCGGCGGAGGGACCGGGCGTCAGGCCGGGCAGCAGGTCGGCCCCGGCGGAGCCTGCGTGGCCGGGCGGCCGCTCCTCTGCCTTCACTCCAAACGCAGCCAGGAAGGCTCCGTTGCCATGGGAACCCACGTCCAATTATTCCACTTGCAGAAAATCACTTGTCAGCCAGCTCGGCTGGAACGCAGCCGTCTCTGCAGCAGAGCTGCCGCCCGGGCTCTCACTGCGCCCGTGAGCCCAGCTTTGAGCCACGGCGGGGAGAGGCGGCGGGGCCTCAGGCCACGGGAGGGCGGTCTTCGGGGAGGGGGCGGAGAGGAGCGCGGACGCAGCTTGGAGCCTCCCAAAAGGGGCTCTGGGACGGCAGGGTGGGCGAGCGCCGTGGCCATCCTTCCCCAGGCCAGCACCTCCGCCCGCCCGCTCTGCGCCAGGCGCTGCTGGACACGGGGCCCGGGGCCTCCCATGCCAGCGCTACCTTCCGTGCGGGCCAGGACAGGGTTCGTGCAGACGGCAGGGAGTGGACATGGGTGGACACTGGAGGCCCCGTGGGAGGCCCTTAGGAGGAAGTGGGGCAGATCCCTCGAGAATAGGGCGGGTGCCCTGATGAGAGAGACACCACAGAGCTCCCTCACCCCCGAGCCATGTGAGGACATAGTGAGAAAATGGACATCGCAGCGGACACCTTGACCTTGGCCTTCAGCCTCCAGAAGTGTGGGAGTCAGGAGTGTGTTGTTTGAGCCCCAGGCCCCAGGCCGCGTAGCTCTTAAAGCTGCTCACAAAGACCAAGGCAGGCCCCAGCCTGCGGCCCGTCCCTGCCACCGTGGCGCCCTCTGGGCCGTGGGCAGCGGGTCTGGGCCGTCCGGCGAGCACAGCCGGGCGCTCTCGCCTCCTCCAGGACTGGCGCGCGGTGGGTGCAGCCACAGCCGCGCTGAGGAGGAAACGCGGCTGAGCTTTCCCGAGTGGTCTCCTCGGCCCCTGCGGCACGAGGGCATTCAGCCGCGTGGGGTCGGACCACCGAGAGGCCCCGGACCAGCCCTGGTTTGTTGCTGTCCCGCTGCACGAGCAACTGGGCAGTAACCCAGGGGCAGCATCTGACGTGGGCCCTGAGGAGGCGCCGAGCAGCCTCCTCGGTGGGCAGTTGGCGGACGGTCCAGGGTCACCCCACAGGGTGGTCGGTCAGTGTTCCCGGGAACACTTGACTGGCGCCCACTGGGGGGTAGTCCCCACCACCCCCAGCTCCTCTGGGACCCCCCAGGAACAGAGGCCGGCATCGGCACCCCAGGAATCCCCAAATGCCCCCGACCGGGAGGTTGGTCTGTGTCCCCCCTCGCCCTCCCCCAGGTCAAGGGCCTCGAGGCTGACCCCTGGGATGCCTTGTTGCTGGCACCCATGAAGGAGCACCCCCGTATTCCAGCTGCAGGATTTCTAGGGTCCCAGACACCCCCTACCCCCCTCCCCATTCCCAGGCCGTGCAGTGGCCTCGAGG